>OMLB01060642.1:0-11900 GCA_900302555.1 Myripristis jacobus
GAATGGGATTCAAAATTTTTCATATATCACTATAAAAAATCATTCAAGTTGATTACACACACAAAGACAAGAAAAAAAAGTCAGTTATAAGTTCTTTGAGTCATTCTGTTTACACATGCATATCACACATTATCTGATTTGATATGCGCTAATTGGAATAAATGCCAGAACAGATATTTAAACAGTTAATTAAAAGGCTACTATACATATAGTAACCTTGAATTAAAAGGTTACTATATAACAGTGAATTAAAAGGTTAATATATATATATAGTAACCTATAAACATCTGCCCTGGCATTTTTTCCTTATATTCCTTATTAGCGCATAGCAACTCAGATAATGTGTGATATGCATGTGTAAACAGAATAATTCAAAGAACTTGTAATTGACTTTTTTTCTTGTCTTTGTGTGTGTAATCAACTTGTGAATTTTAATAGTGATATCTGAAAGTAAAATTTTGAACCCCATTCACCTGTGTGTTAAAAAGGGTGTTTTTTGGTATTATATGGTCATATAGAGGTGATTTTCAAAACTGTCCACCAATGGGATTCCTTGGGACTTTTTTTCCCCTCACTCAGGACATCCTGAGGATCCAAAATCAGTTGAGTTTGCTTCTCTTGCAATTTGTCCTAGGTTGACCCCAATTTTGGCCTAAAATTACTGTGCTGTCTGTCCAGCTCCGTTCGTTTTTGAGTTGCACCCCTAGGAACTTGTAGGTTAATCAGTGAACAACATTTTGGTCTTATAATAATGTTCCAAGCTGCCTGTTAATAGTATCAAAAGCTACCACGCATGCTACAACAAAGAAGAGTGACTCTCACCGAGCCATAACTAAGTTGGTTCACTTACCAGCCCAGCAACTTTTTACATGGCTGATTCATAGACACTTTATTTCAAGGTCTGTTGCTTCGATTGTAGGCATGTTGTTGATTGATCTGTCTTGCTTGATCGGACCTACTGGCTCCTTCTGCAAGAAATGTGTCGCAAGTTTCCTGAATACAAGACTCACAAAACACATCGTAGCAACAGAGAGACGAAGAGAGATTGTTGATGATTTACATTTTGGGAGGTATGCAGTGTGGACGCGATGCACTTCAGGATTCACACCTTCTGAGGCTAAAACTGTGAAATGGCCAAAACCGGCTGCCTCAGGTCATCTTGATTTTTGTTGTTTGCGTGGTGTTGTCACCAGCTTTGCCTAGATGTTGACCATTACGGTTAAATGCCATTGTATAATTGTGTTTGATACTTCAAGCTCTTATAGTGGTCACATACCAGCAGGGGCAAGCTTGAAAGTAGCATTTATCTAGTTTTGACATGTTTATGAGAGCAGCTCTACAAAACACTAGAGCACACAAAATCAGCATTGTGGCACTGGCTACACCGTTTAGTTGAAAATTGATGTCATGAAACTTATAAACTAGTGAGAGTCCAATTAAGCAGAGACAGATTGGCCATTAATTCTAATCAACTAATAAACACTTTCAGCCTGCAGAATGATGAATAGTGCTTCTTTTCACTGCAAAAAAAAACCCTCTCTGTGAGGGGAAAAGTGCAATGCATGAGAAGTCCAGATTAAAAAGCCAATGTGTGGAGAGACTCGAAGTGCAAACAGATTGACTGATAGGACCTTTGAAGGAATTGGGAGGAATTAGATTGAAAGTGTCCATTAATTTGTATGACAGAAGGCCCTTCTAGATTCCCAGCATGATCTCACCCTATTAAACAGTAGATGACCCGCGCGAAAAGGTTTGACAGGGGCTGGTTCTTCTCTTCCATCAACAATTCTGTCAAATTGCCCTTGAGCAAGTGGAGCTCCTCAGTAACCAATCACAAAAGCCTGCAGTTGTGCTGGTAAAGTGCAAGGCTGGGAGTTGCAAAAAAAAAAAAAAGAGCATACAACAAATCATATATGTTTAAATAAAGGGTTAGGTCCAAACAAACAAGAAGCGCACACACACACCCAAAACTGAAATCTGGCTGCTAGACTGAAAGTAGTCCATCTAATGGGAAAAATATAGAATGCACACTAGAATTGGCTCCCTTGGCATTTTTAATGTTACCACCATAACAGACTGCAGACTGCACCTTAAAGGTAGTCTGCACATAGCCAAAGCTAGTGTGCAGACTATATTTTTTCCACATGAAATAAAAGGGTAAACAACTGTTATTCAGTAGTGACAATCTGTATTCAGCGGTGACAGCAAAATACTGTATACACGTGTCACAATTATGAAGTGTCAACATTATTAAGGCATGACATTAGTTTTTGAAATCCAAACATCTCAGCACCTGTTAAAATAAATCTTGAGTTGTTGATGGCCACCCTCCCAGATGTCAAGTCCTGCTTAATGCATCATTAAGGTTGAACAATACTATAAAAAGACCTCATGCTGACGTTAAATCTTTTGTGTCTTATTGGGGTGGATTCAACCTCTTCTTTTTCCCCTGCATTGCTCTGTCTCACCTTGTCGATCCACAATTACGGTTAATACAAATTCAAGGGCACTCCATATATGATGACTTTATTAGAAAGTATCATCAAACCGCACTCGGCTCCGACGTCTAACAACTTGCAGGTGAGTAACTCCCTTTAAAACACCAGTTTGTCCTTCAAAAACTAATGCCAACAAGCCAAAGGCAGAGATATATAGCGCATTACAGTCCGGTGGCATAAAATGTTTTAGCACCCTTCATAAAACAGCACTTTCTTCTCAGTGTCCCTCTTTGAAACATCTATTTTTCTTTGGGATCTAATGGGCCTCGTTGGAACTCCTAATTGGCAGTCACTGTACCCACTGTCCTTTGAGCTACAGTTGCTATAGGGGGATTTGAGCGTTCAAACCAGCTTTGAAGTCGTCAGAACTGAATTCTTTCTTCACTGCTGTGGCAGCGAAAACATCAATGTCCAGATGGGATGGTAATTGAATAGGAGAGCTCTAAATGGAGCCAGTGTCATACGTCTACAAAATTGCACTGTGGGTCCATAGGAGTGGTTCCTCATTATTAATGCGGCAAACAGAAACTCCTGCCAAAGCTTTCACAAAGGCCTACCATGTTCGCCCGGCTCCTGTCCCACATGGACCTTTGTGCCTTTGTTGGTGGGTTGGAGCACTTGATGTTCAAAGACAGAGGTCTTTCATGTGCTCCCTTTCCATTTCCTTCAAACAAACTCGCATTCCTAATTGCTTCCGTTTTAAGCTCCACTAGACCACCTTCACAGAGTCCAACAATACATTCCTCTTCACCTTCCGTGCTCCCTTTCTGCGTGGATGCCCCTGTTTATCTGGTGAGCCAACGTATGAGATCAGTGTGCCAATAACTGAGAGCTTTGATCGCTTTCTCACATCTTTTTTTTTTTTTTTTTTTGGAGGAAACATATCGTCCATTCACACTGGCTTTTGTCAGATTTAAGATGTAATAAAAAATAAAAATGGAGCCTTGATTAAATGATGTGTTTACTATTGGTCTCTGGCCAAAGGAGCTGAGCACATAATGCTTTTCAAAAAGCTATTTTCTAAAGGGTACGTTTCAAACTGCAACCTGCACATGCTCAGCGCTTCAAGTACTATGAATTACAAGGAAATCTGTCAGCTGTCATCTGCAACCGGAATTGTTGCATTTAATGCCGCATACATCCAAAGCTCAACCCCTTTCCAAAAAAAAAAAAAAAAAAATCAACTTTTTCACTAGAAGTAACATCTATTCGGTGTAAAATGTAAAGGTTTCAGATTGTTCCCTTTCATTTGGGATGATTCTTTAGCCACGATTATATAAAGTCATTATGGAGAGAAAAATGCATACAGAAAATAACTGTCTCTTTGGGTCAAGAGTACTACATTATCCACTACATATTATCCACTACATTATGGCAAAGTGTGCTCAGGATTTGTGTTATTATTAACCGTGCTTGTGCAAACAAAGCATTTTCAGCTATCTAAATACTCCGTTTAATGCTAACAACAAAACCCCTCTTATTCCTCTGCGCTCTGCAGTATGAATCCATTGACCCCGACTCTGTGTCTCCAGCCGGAGTTTGTCTCAGCGCCTGGGAAACAAAAGCTGAGACATAGATGGCGGTTCAGCAGATAGGATTAGGCCGTAAGTCTTCAAAGAAGTCGCTCTCTGCGAAAGCTGCTCACTTCAGTCTCACTAATGCTGTTTATTTTTCTTTCCATTTTTGTCTCCCTCGCTTTTACCCTCACCCTGCCGGTGGCAAGGAAGACTGAAACATCATTTTTAATCTAACACTTCACTGGAAATACAGTGACAGGTGCATATTTACAGAGGGAGGGTGGCTATGGACAGAGGAAGTGAGAGTGTTTAATACTCGTCCTGGGAGTGGTGGATCTTTAATGCAGCATCTTAGCCCGAGGCGAGGCCAGGGGACCCTCATGCTGACAGTGAAACCCTCCTCTCCGCCTGCCTGCAATGAGGACTTTTTTTCATTTCATATGGGCCTTCATGCTGAAAATACCTCCCCCTCTCTGTCTCGTTCTCTCATGTGAACAGACACATTCACTCACGCCTCCTGGGGTAAATAAACATTTAATCAAAACCTTTTTTTTTTTAATGCCACCGTATTCCTGTGCTGTCTTTATTGAGCATTCAGGGACTTTTTGTCATCCCATCAGTCAAATGTGCCCTCTATTACAGTGAAACTAAGAGAAGTTACACATGCATTTTCTCCCTAAAGCTCTACCGCTGAAAGTTTTTGCCAGCAAACGATCAGAATAATGTTTTAGACTCTGTTGAGTGTGGTTTCACATTGATGTGAATATTGCTGATTTCTTTCTGGGTACATTCGGAAGGCTGTAGCACTTGTTAGCAAATTAATCAGCTAACTTGTTCAGTCAGTCAGTCAGCGTTGTTCAGTGCAGTTAGGGCATAGAAATTTTCAGTTAGTCCACAGAGCTGCCAAGCATGGAAAATTGAATGCAAGGCAGCTGACAAGCAATTAATATCAATTATAGAAGGAAAGTGTGTGAATGTGACTTCACCAGATGACCGTAGCTCTGTTCCCATGTCTCTAAGTTGGAAAACCACCCCGGCAAATGGAGCCCATATATAATCAAGTCCGTTGCAATGTATTTCACACTCCACTAAAGGTGCTTAAAAGCAGGATTTGAGAGTCTTGAAGCAATGAGTCCCCTCACAAAAAGCCATCACACGGTTTCCACTGCCTTTGCTCTCCTCATAATTGCAGTAGTGGACTTTTCTTTCGCAAGGGTAAAGTGAACGGTAAGTGGGACTAGCTGTGTGCACACCGTCTGATAATGGCAACAAAGGGAGAGAGGCGGCAGAGTGAGCAGAGCATTATGTAATCAATATCACTGGTCAGTCGGAACCGAAAGGGGCGCTGATCTGTTGACTGAAGTCCTGTTTACATAGATTTTCCTTTCTTGTGCTGTAGATTTCAAAGGAAAAACAAACCAGGAGGAAAATAAAAGGCACTTCCATGTCACTAAAAGTGTGAAGTATAACCCAAAGAAAACCCCAAGTTGATTGAAGGCACCTTGGAAGGTGCCAGGGGTAGCGACCCGTGTCTGAACAGAGCAAGGTCAAGGCCAAGTTTCTTATCTCTGTAAATTAAAGCTGTCGTCTTGAACAATGGACGGATGATTTCAATTAAATTGTGCAGTGCATGTGGACAAGACCTCAGGAGTCACTGAGGAACAAACGCTATAGCTTTATTCCTTTCAAATTATTCCCTGCCGTGATGAGAAGCACGGCTGTCTTGGAAAAAAAAAACCCAATAAGCCAAGCCACTGAAATATGCCAAACACACTGGACGTACTTTAACTCATCTTCTCTTTAAAATGATAATTGTTGTGGCACCAACAATTTGTAATTGTACTACAGCCCATTTTAATCAAGGGAACATAATAGAATGTCTCTGTGCAAATTAAAGGCCAAAGTATATTTAAATTAACACAAAGAAAACAAGATACTGATGTAGTTTGAGTAGCAGCGGGTCATTTCACATGCTGTCTTTGGAAGATGAACACACTGTAAAAAATGTAGGTTGGTTTTTACAGTAATTTACTGGCAGCAATTGTCCAGCAAATTCCTGTAAATATTATTTACAGTAGTGTTACCATACTTCTTTTTACAGTAGTAAAATATTTACTGTAGAATGAATATCAATAAAATACTGTGATTACAATCGTATTTACAGTATTGGTGTATTTATCTGTAAAATAAACCTCTATTAAATGCTGATTCTAACTGTATACACAGTACTGTACAAATAAAGACAGCAGCAGCAGTTATTTCTCATGGCATTGTATATGGCAATACAGTGCTATTGACAGTAGGTAACAGTTAATCTGTAAATTCAGTTTCTTGATGTATGATTCAAATAATGTATCACTAATTAAATTCTTAATAGAGCGACCCATATAAAAAAAAGTTTCAATTACTTAACGACAGAAAACAAGAACATTGTTCAAAATTATTTATTTAAATCATCTCACAAACAGGAACAGTTAAAGACACGGTTGGTAACATTTGTCAGTTTGCTCTATAAATAATACATATGACAAAGCAAGAAAAAATAAAACCTGACATGAAAAACGACAGTTTTAACAGAGAACATTTGCATGAACACTGCATAAGATACCGTATGATGCAACTTTTCACCTGTAATTATCGGTGTCTTGGACACCTACATTGTAAACAAGAACTCATATTTTCAACAAGAACACTTAACCTAAAAAAACATTTTATCTCTCCCTCCACATATATCAAGGCCAGCACCTGGTCACCCAGGATCCAAGTTGGAGCCCTGAAATTGCATTAGACAAACATAAATAATTACTTTAATTACAATTACTTTGTGACCTGTCCAGGGTGTTTCCTTGCCTTCCGCCCATTGAGCGCTGGGATAGGCTCCAGCAACCCCCCGCGACCCTTGTGAGGATAAAGCGGTTTAGAAAATGGATGGATGGATGGATTACTTTGTAGTGCACCATGTGTCTTACAAGAAAAAAAAATGTTGACAGTGGTGCATTCAGTTTAAGGTAGCGTATATTTTGCTTCAAGATGTATTTGAGTTTAACAATGTGTTGAAATGCTTAAACAGATGTTGAATTTGCTGCATTTTTAACACATTTCTGATTTAAGATGAATTACAGCATCTTTTATTTCTATTATCATCAACCACCATTATGTTTATACATTCACTAACAGACACTGACAAAACAGTAGCTTGGCACATATTATTTGATAAAAGTATTTGAGATAACATCTTTAAATAAATGCACTTGAACTTTCAATACAATAATAATGACCCTCACCTGCATCTAGTCATTGAGCCAATCAAACTCTGTGAAGTCCCTGATGAAAGACAGTACTTGGGGGCTCATGTACGTAGTCTTCCTCCTCACCACTCTCCCAGTCTTCCGGCTCACCTGCTCCTTGGCAGTACATTTACTGCCGTCAGGATTTATCCTGACAAAAAATCTAGGAAAATGTGTACAGGAGTCAGCGGTGGGGCATGTGGGACAACATGCACATGCAAACAAGTTGGCAACTTTTAACTGTTTAGAAAAAAAAAAAAAAACAGCATTCAAGTTGTAAGAGGGCTTCAACCGACACTATTTGGGAACTCTCAATTGTAAGTTTGCATTTATGTTTCAATCTTTAGGATCAAACATTTTTGATAATAATCAATACCTCTGAACAAACTCCATGGTTGTGCCTGCTTCCGCCTTATGCTCTATGTTGAATACATAGCAGCAGGCAAAGAGAGCAGCCAAGGCAGTGGTGAAGTCAGCCAGGTTGGAAGGAGGTGGGATGACAACCTTTCCTTCGATCGACAGCATCCACTTCCTGGCACCGAGGATTGTCTCTCCTAGAGAAAGAGCCAATCATTGCAAAAATTATATTTCGCAGTCGCACATTCAATAAATGATTGGCTCCACATGAATAACTGTACAATCAACAGGGAGGGAAGCATACATTCCTACCAAACAGTAAATGAAACAGATCAAAGGAGCTGATACAGTAACTGGATTGGTGGAAGAACAAAAGGTGACACATGAATAGCGAGCAATCTAAAATAGCAATAACAGCAGCAGAGGTAACTACATTTACTCAGTTCCTATTTAGTCCTACTTCAGTAGATTTGGATGATATATTGCTTTTTCATTCATTCATTATGCATACACTACAATGTGCAGTAATGATGCATGTCTGAAAGGCAATCATCTGTTTTTACTGTAAAGCACTCGTACTGTGAAGGGTGCTATACAAATAACATTTTACTTACTTACTTACTTACTTACTAAAACAAAAACAGACTGAGGCTGACTGATGTTGACCACAACTACTTGTGTTTCCACGCCAAACTGTCTTTGTCCATGTCTTCTACATTCGAAGGATTCGTTAACTTTGAATGTGAAACTTACCAAGCATGATGATCCCTGGAGTGACGGGGAGAGACAGCTGGGCCTCGGCGTCTGTGGGAGTGGTCGTCACCTATGAATGCCAGTGAACATAAGAGTTACTTGAAGCAAACTAGATGGTATAGTATCACTAGAAGAAAAAATTCTATTGTTAAATTTGTTGATAAGGAGACAGTGTCATATATTTTGTTGTGCTGATGGTTTGTACATGTTTACGTGCCCCTTGAAAAAAAACAAAAAAACAAGTGCCACACAAATTTTATGCCAGGCTATATCAATTATCTCTTGCTGATCGAAATATTGTGTACACAGCAGGAAACAGTGACTCTAGGCACCGTCAGGGTTATAATGTGAGGTGAGGTCTATCAATGAAAAAGTGCTTAATCAAAAATAACATAGGGTGCTCTCCAACAGTATACCTTGCTCTAAGCCCGAAGCCCATTGAACAATTTACAAACATGCAATACTAACTCCTAGGAAGACAGGATTGCCAGACGCAAACCTGCATTTACCTGAACCCAAGTACAAGATGCCATTGAACTCGCAAACCTACAAAACAATTTTGGAGGTGTAAAATATTTCTGTATTATCAGGATTCCGGTAGACAATTGTAGAAAATTGTAAAGTAATGCCAAATCTTAATCAGGAAGGAGCTTACATCAGCCAGGAGACACAGTGAATCCTCTTGCTCTTTAAAAAGAGCCATCATCACAAGCATCGCTGCTAGACCATCATTTCCTTCTCGGTCCTCCTTTAGGGCTTCTTTCAGAACAGGTCTCACTCCCTTCCTCCACCTTGTAATCTGACTACTGAAGAAATCCAGGAGTCTTTTACCCTTTTTGTCCAAGTCTTCATTCAGTCTTGCGTAGAGTTCAACATCAGTGAGAGTGGTGAAGTGTGAAAATAAAAACTTCTGTGAAAAGAGAAATGGCCACTCTTTCCCTATGTCCAGAATGCTTGGGGAAGGATTTGCATTGATGTATTCCCTCTGCTTGGTGTAAGTGATTGCCGTTAGCTCTTCTACCCTTCCTCTCTCAGCACCTTTGGGTCCCTCTTGGCTGAATATATCCAACATCTCAAGCCTCTTTTCCTCTAATGAAGCTGATGTTTCCCCATCTGGATAATCTGGCTGCCAACGAACACATCTGTAAGTGTCTTTTGTTGAACTTCTTGCTACTGCTGGCCGGTCATCACCACCATCCTCATCATCTCTCTGGGTGCGTTTGGGCTTCCTTAGACGGGACAGTGTGTTGCTTCGATTCATATATTCCACTCTGGTCTTGAGCTGACTTAATACACTGAAATACCCGCATCCAATTAGCTCACCCTCCTCAGTTTTGTCTAAAAAGCTATTTGGATATTTTTGGGTTATGGCTTTTGCCACTACTGTGCACTCTGTGCGAGTAGGGTTCAAGGTATGCTCTCTCATTGCATCAACGGTGACTCTAATCAAGTGTCGGCGATCCTCCGGAGCTGGCCTCTCACCAGCATCTAATGCTCTTCTTAGAGTTGGCCTCACTTTGTTCCATGGCACGTCAAAACTGTCCACCCACGCAGAGAGGGGACTGGTGGGTGATAAGGGGAATGAGCTGGAAGAAGCAACTGGCAGTGGTTCAGGTGAAGGGCTCAGCTGGGGATTGGCAGGACCTGCATAAGACAAACATCAGTAAAACCACACAAAAGGTTGTAACCAGTGTAATACCACAAAATAGTGTCCTCCAGATTTACTTTATAACCACATATTAAGATATAGGGCTGTAAGTGGTCATTTTAATTATACATGTTGTAAATCATTTTCTCAATCAATCTATTACTGATTTAGTATGGTTGGAAGGTGGGAGGTTCTGAGATTTATCTGAGAAGATTGTGAAACATTATGGAAAATTTTCAGAATTTCTCAACTTTTGAGATTTTATTCTCACAAATGTATGCCTTAAATCAGATAAGATAATTAGAGCAATGGTAATCTCACCTCATGTCAACGAATGAAGAATCTTTCTGCACTGAATGGGTGTGAGCAGATGTTTGATGTCATCTTCCTTAATGTACTGCAGATCATCTGGTCCTTCAACACCTATTTTGGTCACCAACTCATTGACCAAAGTTTCAAGTTTCTCTCCATCTAGCTGTGGAAGCACAGTCTGTATGGCCTTCTCAAGGGAGTCCATTACTCCCCTCTGAAACACAGAATGATGCAGAGCAACAAGATTAAGACCAAATCTATCATATGCAGAGAGTGGGTGATAATCTGCAAGCTCGTCTACAGTCAAACACTGACACTGAGCTTCAGAGTTGCTTTGTAAGCAATGTACACCAAGATCCACAACGGGCACAGACTGATACTGCTGGACAACAAAATACACGTTTGACTGATTTATCAATATTAACAGTATTCTCCCAAATAGATACCGGGTGTCATTTTGGTCCACTACAACAGTCATGCCTCTTTTGTACAGAGTGCCTTTGAAAGTGACAGAGGGTGTTTCAATAGTGTGTTCTGAGCTTGAGACTAACAGCTCTCTGAATGCCAATCTAGTACAGTTGGTCATCAAAATTACAGGGTTGGCCTATTTGTAGAGTTGGTCGAAAAATAAGCTACCAGCATGCAAATGTGATTGTAGTAGCTGGTGTCTTTCTGCTAAGGTACTGCAAAGGTTTTTGAAGTTATGCAGTTTCCTTGCACATTGCTTAAAATGTGAGTGCTTGCTTTCGAAGCGCAATGTCCACAACCTAATGAGGGGGCCAAACCGAAGAATGAGTTCTGGGTAATGAACAAGGTAGTGGTGCTTGGCTTTTAGTGTTTTCTCTGGGAATGTGACAGCTCTTAGCTGGATGTATTCTTCAATAAGAATCTTAAGATATGCAACTTGGTTGGCATGGATCTTGGGTGCACATATCAACTCAACAATTTCTCTCAGTTTTAAACACAACAGCCACACCTTGTCATCAAGAGGATTTTTGATTCTGTCTCCAACCAGTATAGGTAAGAGACGTAAGAGACACCAGTTTTGAGCAGCATGCCCTCCCAGCTTCTCCCCATCAGATTTTACCTCACATGGCTTGTTATTTGCATCACTGCCAAGGTATGTAAACTGTGATATAGTCTGATTCAGTTGACCGTAAGTGAAGTGTTTGCCCACTGTCACTAAGTATTTAATGTACATAGCAAGATCAACAGAAATGACCCCTTCAAACAGGTCATGACCTAGACATGGAGGGAGTCCTGGCTGACAAACATGATAATATTTCAACTGATTGAAAACTGAGTCAAACTTATTTCCATTGGTCATTTCCTGATTTAAGGCTACCTGAGCCACACTGTTTTTGTAACTCTCTATGGTTCTTTTAGGACCAGACTTGATGGGATCTGCTACAAAAGATTCCCTGTCTATCACACAGTAACGGCAAAAATGTGTGCTCCTACTGAAGTTTTCAGTAAACTCACCAACCCACAACACCAGATTGTCTCCAGCAATGGCAATCACAGAGCC
>OMLB01060644.1:0-17904 GCA_900302555.1 Myripristis jacobus
GATATACACTGTTTCATTTGGCATTTTCCATTACTGTTGTCATTTTGCACACCATCATCATCATCATCATACATGGCGTTGGACGTATATTTCATACTTTTCATTCTTCTAGTTCTGCTTAAAGTAAAATTGAACTTTGCAGATTGAACGGCTAAAACTGCTTAAACTAATGCGAAGAAGGGGAATTATGCCAATATAAAATGGTCAAAGGTTTTTATTTGTCATTTCTTAGTACTGAGTACAAAAGAAACGAAATAGTGTACTCCTAGGTTAAAAGCAGTGCAAAGATCAGGTCATAAAATATAAAATATAAAAATAATAAATAGATAAAAAACAATGGCAGCAACGTTGAGCAAATGTGCAATAAGTGTTATGCCAATATAAAAACACATTTTTCATGTAATTACAATGATTTGTAAAAGTACTATCTGGTCATTTCTGTCTGGCGCAAGGTTACCAGGCTGACATCCAGCAGACGCTACCGTCCAGATCTACTTTCCAACAAGAAAAGAACAGTTTCATTCTCTCAAAAAATTCATACCACAGCCTGTCCCTGTTTTATATTGACATAATCCACTTTGCATTCATTTATGTGCAACTTTAGGAGCTTTCCTATGGACGTGGGTTGAGGACAGCCCAGGGAAGCAGGAGCAGCTAATGAGCATATTTCACCACCTTGTAGACTCACATCATATCCAGGTAACTACACACCTTATGCTAAAGTTACATTTAGCAGTTATGTTGTCGCTGCAGGTCCAGGAAGTTCAGGCACTGATGTAGTGAGTGAAACTCAGCAGCAGAATTTCAAACCTGTGCATAAATCTAACATTTATTTTAAGGTGCCGTAGAAATTTCAGTGCTTCTTCCATGTACACAATAAACCAGATGAAAACACAACTTTTTCTCCAATTTAGCTTTTCATCCACACTAAAGGCATCCAATACTGCAAAAAAGCTTTAAAAGCAATACAAAAAACAATATAAAAACAATAAGATAGTGGGGAAAAAAAGGTAAACACAGCGTGCACAAGCTGGGCAATGTGGCAGCTCAGCCTTTATACATCTGTACGCTCAAACTCTACGGTCTCAGCTTATGACTGAAAGATGACAGGTGAAAAGTGGCCTCTGTAGCTCAGGTCTTAAATGTCTGTATGGTTAATTATTCTTTGTGAAGGTTTTGCAAATCCTATGAGATCCTCAGGGACAAACAGTGTCTGGTCCACAGTCGCAGTCTATTAACTAAATCATGGGAACAAGTTAATTGTATTGTGGCAACACGTTATATCTTACGGCCATGAATATACAGCACATATACAACAGCTGAACTCGACTCGCCATGAACTGGAGAGTCGGGAGTTGAGTTGCTTGTGTCTAGATGGTAACCCTAGATTTGCGAAACTCTCGCACATGCGCACTTGATGGAGTCGAGTAGCACTCCACTCTCCCCAAACCTTAACCCCAACTACATTTTGCAGTAGTTTGCTGGTAGTTAAATTCCTTGTTTGCCATTGTACGTGTAGTTCACCACTGAAACTACAGTCATCAGTGTTTGGGAGCAGATGTGCTTCAAGCTTAGCTGCAGTTTCCAGCAGCTTGACAGCGGCTCGGCTGCTTTTAAAACAACGTAGCGTTCCCTGTAATGACCTGTTTTTTCCACTAGGAGTGTGACTCAATGCTACATCTCTGTCAGTCATCATCTGTGACTGGATGATGGAAATCTGATAAGGAAGACTCAGCTGGTCCTGTCTAGATGGTAAACCTAGATTAGATTCACACTGTCACGAGTGCGGTTAGGATTAAGGTTAAACTGCCAGTTTAATTACAAGTAGTTCACTATTCCCCAATAGTGAACTACATAAATAGAAAGAAGTAATACATTTTAAAGTGCTTTTTAAAGGGGTCACACTGTGATGCAGTGGACTCAGGCTCGGTCACACAGGGCAGGAGTGGGACAGGGAGGATCTTGGGATGCCAGCGTGAGGGAATTCTGTTATTGGACTTTCAGTCACTCCGTTCTGCCTCAGTGGTCTGTGCATCTGGCAACAAGGTGAGCTGCTTTCACCACAAAATGAAGTCTTGATAAAATGGTGCAGCTAACAGCTGGTTATGGTAACAGTCGAGTGAAGGCCATCAGAAAGAGAGTCTTTGTTTTCGCTGTGTTCGGCGCAGGGCGGCCCAACGTCACACCGCTGACCCCTAATACTTGCTTGTCTCCTGGACTGAGCAATAAGATAAAGAGTCCCTTGAGAAAGCCCGATGGAAAAGGGCCAATGGCGGCTCCTGGAATGCCTTCTCATTTCCTGGAAGACGAATATGTTTCATTCATTTCACAACAACAACACACACCCCTGAGCGTGTCTCAAATGAGGCTATCTCAAACCATTTGGTTCACAGAAAATTTGCAAGGCAAACATCTCGCCGGATGTCGAGGTTGAATAGGTGCTCGCTGAGTTTTGAAGTTCTCAGCGTTGCTTTGTAAGAGTCCGAAGAAATAGCTTCCAAAGTAGTTTTCCCTGAAACAAAGCCTTGCCAAACTGGAAGCTAAACAAAAGGGGTGTTTTCTTAGATCGCTTTCATGATCTAAGAACATAATAAACATCACGTATTCTCTTCCTCTTCTTGGTTTCGGCTCCATTCCAGCTCCTACGTCGGCCTCCTCTAGGTCACATATTGTATTTCTCCCGAAGTTTGCAATCAAATTAACTTAATAGACAAACTAAAAGGGCCAAATCAGCTGCAAACCAGCTCTGGCAAAATCGGTTCCAAGACATCGGAAGGAATTAGATAACGAGGCAATGTGCATAATTACATTTGGAACCAAATCTGGGGAAATGAAAATAAGAAATGGCTCGTTTTCCTTGCATGCTGTGTTGCGTCCTTATGACACAAACTGTGATGGCACAACCAAAGAAAGAAAAAAGAAAAGAAAAACCTCCCAGAAAGTAAAATAATCCACCCACCCACATTGCCTATACTGTAACAAAAATTCCACTGCAAAATTATAGTCATTTACACACTGATTGCCTCTTATGTGGCCTGCGGAAAATAATTAGCTTCACTCTGCTTCACCGTTCAACACCGAGCACGTAACAAATGTACAAATCCACTGGGGAGAATATTTTGCATAGAGCCGTCACAGGGGATGCCTGCACATGCCTTATCTGTCAGCTTTCCTCTTTCCATGGGGAACTGGGTAAGATTGGTGACTAATGGCAGAGGTATCAGGTAGGAAAGGAGGCTGGCTGGAGAGAGGAAGAGATATTTTTATATTTTTAGACAGGACAGAGCTGCACAGAGTCCCGACAAAGCTGCTATTGTTCCTACTGTCTGAAGGCTTGCCGGGCCACAGAGGGATGGCATTGTTTTATCATGTAATGCTACCAGTGATCTGTTCAACGATAGCACCCTATGTTTGGTAAAGTAAGACATAAATATATCACAACCACTATTGGGTCACCTCGGCTCAGCGCGATGTTTGACTGAGCCCTGGCGAGAACAAATGGAGGCGAAAGCAGAAACCACTTCTTTTAAGAGAGCATTCCAGGGGAAAAAGGAGAGAGGGGAAATAAAGAATGAAGAGGGAAAAAAATACCTGTTGTAAAATGATACATGGCTAAGGAGAGGCTGACAAAATGCCAATTACATCTTTTTTTTTTTTTTTTTTTTTTTTGGATGCGCAATCAAATATGCGAGAATTAAAAATCTAACGGCGTCTCCGGGTGCAAGCATGCACTTGTACACGCCTTTTCATGTGAGGACAGCCTGACCTGAACAGGCCCGGCGCTGAGCTGACTGTCACACAGGAGACTTCTAGTTCCCACACACACACACACACACACACACAGGAAGAGATGGTGTGTGGAGCAGCACTGCATGCCCACATGGTTTTCCACATCCTATCAAATCCTCCCCAAAATATATAGATAGACAGATAGGGATTTAGATAGATTTCATTTCATTATAGTAGGTTTCAGAAGAGATTTATTGTGGTTTGTTCATTTTATATGGAGGAGACAGAGCCACACACAGAAAAGAGTTTTAACTGTGAGAAAAGAGTCGGAAGTCTTAGATTAAAGTCAGAAGTCTCAGATTAAAGTCAGAATTCTGAAAATAAAGCCAGAAATCTGAGGGGAAAATGAGGGGAGACTAAAGTCCGAGACTAAAGTTTAAATTTCAAGAATAAAGTCAAATTCTTTGGTGGAAAAACATTTCAAAATTCCACTTTTAATCTTAGAATTTTAACTTTTCTATCATTATTCTGTGAATTCTGACTAATTCTCAGGATTTTGAGATTAATCTTCAAACTATTTTACTTTCGCATGGCTCTAATCGTCCTCCATCACTTTCCTGTCCATATGAAAAAGGTTCATTCCAAACTGAGTCATTTTTCTTTTTGTTGGTGATACTCAATTAATCTCCAAAGAGAAATCACTTCCTCCCTTGACCTCCCTCCACCAAGAGGTCAAAGGTCAGTCGCAGCTACTGAACAGCACCTCTGGGATTCCCTGCCATTCTCAGAGGGGGGTGCAATATTTTTTCTTCGTTTGGAAAAATGCTTTGCTCATCCCACGGCACAAAGGAAATGGAAGAAGTGAAAATGTGGTGAATAAAGCCGGAGAGAGTTCATGTTGACTGCTGGTTTGAACAAGACAACCCTGACCTGCTGTGAGAACAAAACTGCAAGGACTGGAGCTAGCTCGATTCCACTGCTCCCAGTCATTTCATCAGACAAAACACGACAAAAACAAAACGTTAACTTTAGTTTATTCACACATTTTTTACATCTGAAAATCTGCATATTATGTACATTCAGTAGTTAATGGTGTGGAAGACTTGCAGCCATTTGATAGCCACATAAGACATGTATGAACTGTTCCCTGACTGTGAGACCAAAGTCTGTTGAGGAACCAATAGGGTTTGGAGAAGGCAGTCGATGTAGGACACACTGTCAAGCACAGACCAAACGCACTCACACGGCAGAGCAGAAAAAAACGCTGCACAACAACACGTGCTGTGAAATGGAACTGAAATGAGGTGGAAAATACCCGGACGTTGCAAACCTTGTATTCTTACTCAAATCTCGGAATAATGCATTATCTCAATGCGTGGATTAGTGAGCTGACAAACATAGGGCAGCCTTTTGTCATTTTAGTATCAAAGTGTGACATTATTAATATTTTAATAGTAGTAATACTAGCCAACTTAATAAGTTAAATCCTGGACCAGCGCCAGAACCTCAGGGCAGATGCAAAATAAAGAATAAAATAAAATAAAAATCTTACAAATCACATTCTGAAATTAAACGTCATCTGAGCCATAAGCATTAAGGACGACTCAAATTTTGTGAAATGAGCATAACCTTTGACATGTTGCCGACACAAATAATGTTACATTATTACGTATCATGTAATTATGTAACGTTACATTTCATAATTCCATTCCACCATGAAAGGATTATGGAACAACGTTTTCACATGTTCGTCACATGAACGGTTGGCTAATGGTCGACTTTCAGTGGCAAAAATAACTTTATGGTTACCCTTACCAAACAAAAATATATTGCAGTATATTGGAAAATTTCATGTGATCTATTAGATAATACATTTCCATATATGGGAACTAGTCTTTATATTTTTCAATATATTGCAATATCTGAAATGTGCAATTACTTATGTATTATTTCATATATTAAAATTATTGATGAAATATATATAAATATATTGCATTATATGTTTCACCAATATATTATTCCATGTATCGCTAAGACATTTTCAAATACATAACATATAAATTTATTGTAATTCCATATATTAAATGTAATATATTGTAATATATTTCATGTAATATATTGGTAAATATATTTTCTTTCCGTAAGGGTTGGCAAGCGATTAATGGTTTGAGTAAGGTTTCAGTCGTGCTTATATATGAAAAACGTGAAAAATTAACCAAGATTAATCTTCTGTCATTTTCAGGAAAATTATTTCTGTCATGTTCAAGCAGAGTTATGTGCATTTAAAGGAACATACCAGTGATTTTCAACATTTGGCCTCTTTACTGCAGGTCACCCACATTTTTCATTGCAACAAACCATTTTGCAAATCATGCGGGGGCACTAAAGACTTCACAACATCAGATATCAAAATCTGTCATTTCATTTTTCCATTTTGAATTTTTGGTTCAAACAGCCTCCTTATACTGTTCTGCTTCTGTGGCTAACAAAGTGGGGACTGTTTTCCAGTGGAGGGAATTCCAAGTCATCAAACCACAACAGTGCTGCTGCTTTTAGGAAGACTAACTTTTACTATTTACTTTTACTATGACAGTGATGAAATACTGGTGTGAAGAAAGTCTCAAGTCTCTGAAAGTTAAAAAAATGATATGGGAGTTCTAAAATGCGACAGCTTACTTTAGAAAACGATTAGCAGAAACATGAAGTTTAGATATTATGCTAACATGAAAAATCACTGGCATGGTCCTTTTAGATTTATGCTCATTTCACAAAATTTCATACAACCAGGCGGCACACAAGCATGCAAAGTTCAATCTTAGAAAACGATACCAAAACGTTCAACACCCTCTAAAGGGATCTGAGGATGCTGCACTTTGAAAACTGAATGATTTGACTACAATGAATCTTCTGATATGTTAGGTAGCAATTCAAATTTAAGAAGGGCATTGACATCAATGTTTGCAACTTGAACATAAACAATATATATATTTTTTTACTCAAAAACAAAAGCCAAAACAAAAAAAAAAAGTATCATTAAGCAAATCATTTGTGTGGACTGGGCATTTTTAGGCCCCAAATCCTACATGTTCTTATTTTGTTAAACTATCAAAACGAGAAATTCACAGTTTAGCCTCCATGACAGAATTACTTAGAAGAGACTATGCGATTTTTTTTTTTAAAAAAAAGAAGCACCCACCTTTTATTTCACAAAATCTAATAATAATAATAAAAAAAAAACACTTGATTCCAAATTCTTCTTGTCAAACTGCATTTTTTAACTTAAACACAGAAAATAAGAAATACAAGGGTTACACCAAACGAAGCACAATACTTTCCAACAAATTGCTCATTGCTTAAATAAATCTACAAAAATATCTGTTTTACATGTAACATATTTACATTTTGCTTCTGGTGACTGTGTCAGTGTTACCCAAGTCATTCCTCATGAATTCATCGAGTCGTTTTGCAAGAAAATATGAATAGTTTTTGGAAAACAATTCTAACACTGTGCGCTGATTTGCAACAAAAAAGGACTCTGAAAGATGATGGAGCATGCTTTAAAATTAAACACTACCGTTTCCTTTACTTGCTCAAAGGACAGTATAAAATTAGCTTCCCAACAACTACTTGCTAAATAAAAAGTATTTAACGTCTGTGTAACGCTCTTGCTTGAGTCATTACAATGTTCCAAAGGCATTTTGTGCAATGTATTCCTGCATACCACCAGAGAAATCCTGTCAGTCTTGTTGCCCTAGTGGAGCTGATCCTCCTGCTGGATCTCTGAACAGCTCTTTTAAAACTGAAAGGGTTTTTGAATGAGAAGGAAAATCGTCATTTCCCACTTTTTTTTTACAACTCTGTGAGAATAAAAACATCACAGCAACTTCCACTGTCAAACAGTCATTTTAGTTTACCTTCTCTCTGTTCTGATGATATTACAAAGAGCAGGGAAAAGGAAATTTTAAAAAAGGAAAAAAAAGAAAGAAAAGAAACCTGACTGGCAATTATGCACATGACAATCCGACCCAGCAAGGACAACATCATGCGAAAATCTTTACAGGTAAGAAATGTTACCACGACAAGAAGCACAACTACTGCATTATTCCGTCGCTCATCAGGCATGATTTGACGCTGACATGAGGCGGATCAGTTTCCTCTCTGCAGCGGCGGCCTCCAAGTGTGACAAGGCTGACGTGGGGAACGGGAGAAGAGGACCCCATTTTCAATTTGTGGAACTTAACTAACAAATTCTTGAAGCGTGTACAAAACCGACCTGTGTGCCTTTCCTCGAGGCAAGGGACGTGGTGATTGCATAGTCTTGAATGAAACCCGAGTGTTCTCTGTTGGCCTCTCCTTGGTGTCAGTGCTGCCGTCACACATTGTCAAACTTGTGTTTTAGGTAGTCTTTCATCACCTTCGCAATGGGTAGATCCTCCAGGAATTTCAAGCTTTGAAGGCCGATGCAGTGACGGATTTTTATCCGACACAAGTCTTGTAGAGTCCTAGGTTGTTCTGAAAGACAGTAACAAAAGAGAAGGTGCTCTTTAAAACATCTGAGAGGCTGTTCCAGACCTTTATCCATAACGGCTTTCATTCAAAATTCACCAGCGCATATGCTGTAAAGTTTTGTGAGAGCCGTGAACGTATGAAACTGGAAAGATGGCTCAGGATCTGCCCTTTCCACATCACACAGACCAAATTAACCTTTTGTCAGCTCTTGCTTTTCATGCTTTTAAATGAAAGGAATGATTTTTTTCAATAAATTCAAACATTAAAGAGTTATGTGTGTGGTTGATTTAGGATTATTTCTATTGCTGGCATTACGCGTCTTTTTGTGACCATCGCCACACTCCCTTTTGGCCAGCGGGTGTTAATCAGGTTAATCAGCTCTTCCTTGACTTACGACCAAGCTTTCCGTAAAGTTTTGAGCAAATCCATTCAGAACTTTTTGGAGATATCTTGCTAACAAACAAACAGACAGAGTGGGGCAAAAACAACCCCAGTCCAACTCGGTGGGCAGAGGTAATATATAAAGGCGGTAACCAGTGGAACCAGTTCCGCAAATGTGTGTCTGTCATGTGAGAACAAAAATACATTTGTAGGGACATTTGCATTATTTGGTAGTATTTCCTTTTTGGCATTCATACATGGGTCAGTTGTACAAATGAGTCATCCACTGTAGCACTGAGGGACTCAATATGGCACTTAACACGGTGGTGGTGCTGAAAGCAAAACTGTACAAAAGACAAAGACAGCTGCAGTAAAACTTTGATTGGATTTCAGTGATTCAGGAAGTGCAAAAGTTACCGGAACCTTCTGGAAGCTGATAACAGTGATTTGAGCAAAACTATCGTCTGTGGGCGATCGGTAGTTGCACGTGCATTTTAGTTGGAGTGACACTTGTAAAGTGCTGTTACACCTTATTTGAGTGGATTACGGCAGTTATTTTTAACAGTGTTAGCTGGGGGGAAGTCCAGCTCAGTGTCAGGAGGCTAACAGTTAGCATTTGGAGCATCCAGCCAGTATCCAGCACTCAGTAACAATGAGAGGAAGATAGCAGCACTACTGTCCTACAGAACAGCTGGGGATGAATTTAAATAATATTAGTTCTTTTTTCAAAATGGGTGAACGATCCCTTTAATCCCAGCCACCCTCTGCTGGTGCAAAATCACCACATTCTGACGATCCGCTATGAAGCGTTAAGCTGCAGTGCACCTCTGTGATTCTGTATCGTGTTTTTATTAAATCTAATTTGTTCCTTTTCCAGCCGCATGGTCTTTTCCAACACCTTTCCTATGTGACTACTCAGCTGTCAAAGTCATTTAGTGTCCACTGTGTTATCAGCCGTATGCAAACATTTGCAAAAAATCCCCTTGGTTCCAGGAAGTGATTGGTGTAGGTGTTATCAGTCTGACGGGAGTAAAGTGACTCCATGGTCATTTCTCTTCCTCAGCCATGGGAAACACCCATGATGAGAGATAGCTGAACAAACCACAACAAAGCAGCAGGACTCGGTCACCAGAGCCCTGCTTCTCCTCTCACACCACTTAAGGCTGAGGACACTCTGTGGAAATGAATAGAGCCTGTGAGGCAGCGTCCTCCACTGATCCTGCAGTTTTATGTCATTATCTTCATTCTATCAGGATTCTTCAAGTGAAATTGATTAATTAATATTTCTCCCACCTAAAGAGCTACAGACCATTTTGGGGGCATTTCTGGCAGCCAGAGAAAGCCACTGCTCTGATTGGCTGGCAGAACCGCCCCCTCTCCCCATGTCACATCCAAAATGATTGGCTGACTCAGTTCAGGCAGCTTTTAACATGAGAAACTCATCACGCTCTGGCTGCTCTGTTTCACAAACCAACAAATAGCCTGGTACAACTGCCACCTTTTAAACTGATCATCCATGAGGGCAAACCCATGCGAGGCAGTGGATTATCCATTTCTAAAAATAACCCTCTTTAAAACTCCAAACATTTACATGATCTGTACAACAACTACAACCTAGCACACATTCAATCCAACCTGAAGGAAACAACACAAGCCTTTTCAATAAAACCCAACAATAAGCCTTTGACACAGGGGCCCTGTTTCCATCTTGCATTAACATGCGTCCTGGGTGATCCGATCACGAGTGGACAGCCTTAAGTACAGGTGTAAATGCACCCAAATGCGTCCTCAATGCGTCTTGAGATCCGATCGCTCTGGCTTCTTTCGGAGGTGGCCTGGGACACTTTTGTCTGCAAGGCATTTCAAGTGTAAACAGACATATGTCCCAGGCCGTGTTGAAGGACCACCTACTCAACTGACGCCCCCCGGGACAGCACTGCTCCTGTCTACCTGACGCTCCAAGGCTCCACCAAGGCTCCTTTTTCCCTTTTTTTTCTTTTTTTAAACCTTGTCTGTAATTACTGACACACATCAAACCCACAACTGTGGAAACAGCTCAAGCCTGCAGTTCAACGTCATGTTCATGTTTATATCCACTGCAGCTCAGAGCCTGACCCTCTGAAACCTGCTGAAATATTTTAATAATCTGAGCCTGAACTGATGTGATCATTTAATTTAATAACATCAGTAACAACATACTTTGGTATGTTGTGACAGTAATAACTTACAGATGTGAAACTTGAAATAATCCTATAATAGCCTAATTGACGGCACATATAAATGAGGCTTGAGTGAGCACGTCTCATTTTGTTAAATGCCTGTTACCTCAATATATATATTAAAAACAAAAAAATCACAACGCTTTTGTTTCTTTGCAAACTGAAATGACGCAGGCTATGTGTTTATTTGCATACAGAACAGGGAAGTGAGATCCAACCGCAGAGTGGCCACTTGTGATGAATGTGGAGACACAATGCAATGCCAGGCGTGGACAGATGCACTTGGAGCTGTCCACTTGTGATCGGATCATATTAGTGTAACGTGTAAACAGCAGTAGATGGAGAGAGGAGGTTCTGGCACTGAACACACCAGGATGGTTACGGAGCGGTGGCCATTTTTATGTGCACCACTGCCACTGTACCAGGCTAGATTCCATATAAAATCGACTTCTGGGTTGTCACTGAACCTCTGAGGTGACAGGTTTTGCATCAGTAGAAAAGCTTATTGCACCTTGTTATGACCCGGCTCTTAGGCCACGACAAAAACACAAGACACAACCTCAGCTAATATCTGCTGAAGTTAACGAACGCTTATGCCTTGCCAGTGATGTCGCTAATGTACTCACGTAAGACAGCGTTAAAACACAAATTCAAATGTTCACAGTTCTTTCAGTGATTTCAGACTCTGCACAGTTGTCGAGCCCTTCTGACTCTTCACCATAGCAAAAAACTATCATTGGGATTTTACAGTTGGATATCAAATATGGAATCGCAATACATATCGAATCAGCACCGAAAGTATTGTGAATCCTATTGCACTGGGGAGTCCCTGCAAATTCCCATCCCGAAATAACAAACTAGGTCACGGTGTAATATTGACATTACTAAACAGACTGAGACACTGACCAGAGAATGGCAGGGGCCAACTGGCAAGTCATCTCTGCAACAGTATTATCTGTGTAAAAGACTGCCACTAAGGGAGTCAAGGATTTGCCAAAGCCATGGGCAAATTCCACTGGTGTAGCCTCGATTTTACATGTCTGAGTTAAATCTAGACTGACCCATCAAAGACTAGAGAAATCACACACATGTGACACAGTAAATTCTATGTGGACCGTCTTTGTAAGTTTTGCTTTGCTCGGCGGAGGGCCTTTTGTGTAATGAGAGTTGTATGTAGCCCTACCAGTCTGGCTGCTGCACCCAACATGAGAAAAACCTAAGGGGAGGAACACTGATATGTCTGTAGCAGCCTTCAAAAGAGCTGGGTGCCACTCATCCTGTGTGGGACAGGGCTTTCATGGCTCAAGCAGATGAGTTAATCCACTGAGGTAGTGCTGTAATCAATAACCCAGCAGATATGTGATCTGGCTGATCATTTGGAGTCTCTGAATGGGCTTGTCTGAACCAGTCCAGAGCTCTTTGATATCTTTGATATCAAAGTTCAGGGGGCAGTGGAGGAATGCAGCCATTGTTCCTCCTAAATCATTAGTGCTGCAGGTAATGTACTCTCCTTTTCCCCCCCAACCAGTGATTGTTCTGCGACTGAACACTGGTCATTATAACCTTGTGTTGGCAATGTTCCCTCTTCTCTTTGTACATTTCTGAAGTTTCTCCTCTTCTCAACTTACATTAATAGGTCTATCACTTTTTGTACCAAACGTGGAATCCTTTCCTCTACCCCACCCATTTTAACAGCATTTCTCTTTCTATGGTTAAGGGCACACACTTTTCCCTGCGCTGTACTGCATGCAACACTGGCTGGTGTCTGTGTACGGTAGAATCAGTGGGTGGGTATGTGTTAAACTGTAAACTTGTGCCTTAAAAATGTTAAATGCACACCTAGGAGTTGATTATACTGCAGTCATTTGCCAACAATATAAAGGAAAGAGGAGAAAACTATATTAAAAAAATTCGCTTGTGTGTTTTCCTTCTTGGTTGTTAGTTTATCAGGTCGGTAACTCCGCTGTGCTGCTGCAGTTGATAGCCAAAACAGCTCTGACAGCTGTGCTTTTTAATGTTGCTAGGGTTAAGACGTTGGGTAGTGGATGACATTAGAACGATGATTAAACTTGAGTAGAACGATGTACGCAATACACAGTTTTCACACACACCTGCTGGCCAATCAGGAAAGAGAATTCACCCAGACTGTGGTATTAAAGCGTATATAAACAACCACTGTAATAAGTCAAAATCCACCCGAACAACAATTTAATGCTTTTAAAAAATATTATTGGTGATGTGCCTGATGGGCCTTGTTAGTATGTATTGTATTGTTAGTTTGTGTGCACCACACATTTTTGGCAGGAGCTGCTTTCTAAGCTCAGCACGTTGCAGTATCAACAATCACACTGAGAGAAATCAATCATGGAAAAGGGAGAAATACCAGTTTCCTCTACATAGTAGCCTAAAACGTTCATATTGCATTACAGCCATACACCATGTTGTGTTTCTGTGTAAGGGCCATGGCCTCGATTAGAGGTGCACTGACAGTATTTATTCCAGAGTAAGCAAATTGAACTGTCCCAGTATTGATATTTTAATGAGCTGTACTTCAGTGCAATAAAACTGTTTTCCAGAGGGAGGAAAACATCTCAGTTGTGGTGATTTAAAATGCCAGCAGGACCAGGCTGAGAGGTGTCTGGTACTCATGAGAGTGGAGAGCGGTGCCACCCAGAGGCAGTTAGCGTAACACTGGAAGAGAGGCAATCCTGCCTTCTAAATAAGAGCACAAAATGTATCAGTCTCTGTTAGGGAAAAAACTGAATAATGTATAATTATATGGTGTAAACAGGATTCGGGAGATAAGTCCAAATGTTGCTACATTTAAAAAACAACCAAGTTCTTGTTTTCATCTGTTTTATTTTTACTTGTCCTAAGGACGCACAACGTGTCTGTGTTGCTCTGTTTTGGCAATGCTGGAGGGTGTATTTGTCTCAGTGCACAGGAGCCAAGCTGGTGGCTGTCCACTGCAGCCACGTATTCACCTGAATCTGTTAGCATGCAACCTGCTGCGGTCTTTGTGCCACAGGGCTGAAACCCACACTGACCTGCTCATCTGACTGAGGGCAAGTTCAAAAACAGAATTTCACCCAAACCTGTAGTAGTAGTTTGACCAGAATCCATTGTTGGTATCACTATTTTTATGTCATTATTGTTATTATTTAAATTCAGGCTGACTCACTGATAGGTGAACTAACACATAAATGTTGAAATTACAGTTTGTGAAAAAGAACAATGTGTTTATCTGTATCATTACTTATTATTATTCGAATTATTAATATTATTATTGTTATTATTGTTGTTGTTAATTTGTTTGAGGAACAGCAGTGCAGCAAATTTACAGTGCATTTTGGACAAATTAATCATCCTTCTTGCATTTATTTTATTTGCAGTTGATGATAGGCAGCATGAATGAATATTAATCAAGTGGTATTCAGATGGGTGCTTGTATTAAATGATTTACGTGAAAAACTATTAATCAGTGGAGTGCATTAAGCATAAAAAATGTACGACATCTAACAACTGTCGTAGGAGAAATATATATATTTCTACCCCAACCATTTAGTGCATGCTCATATTCACGAACACCTCAACCTCTTCTCGCCAACTCAGCCTGAGCCCAAACCCCCCTCTTGCTCTTCACACTCACTGTCTTATAGTTTTAAAATTATGCAGCAGGCAACAGAAAACTCAAACTGGGAGTAGAAAAGCTCAAACTGGGAGCAAAAATGACCTCCAGTTTGAAACTAGCTCAAAAAATTTCTCTGTAAAATAACTGTAAGTTCAGTGACAACCGAGAACCTCCATCTTTTAGGCGAGTGGCTCCTAAAGCCTGTGTGTGGATCACTTACTGGTGACCTCCTGCAGGAAGTCCAGACAGGGCCGGCTGATCCCAGACATGCTAACAGACACAGCCACTGGCGTCTGGCCCTCGTAGTTTCTGGTGTTTGTGTCGGCCCCGTAGGTGTAGAGCATCTGGGCACATAGCACGTCATCCCTGAGTGCTGACAGGTGCAGTGGGGTCTGGCCGTCCTCTAGACGGCCCAGGTTAGTGTCCGCTCCCCTCTGTAGGAACATGCGGCAGTATGAGTGATTGCCTTTGATGACTGCGTACCGCAGGAGGAAGCCATTTTGAATGTCTATGTTGGCGCTGTGGTCCAAGAGGATCCGTACGCAGCTGGAGCGCTCGCGGATGATGGCCAGCTGGAGTGGCGTGGTCCCTTTGTCGCTCAGCGGGTCCACCTCGGCCCTGAATTCGAGGAGGAGGCGTACGAACGAGTCTCGGCCGTAGTGGGCGGCCACGTGCAGCGGCGTCCAGCCATCGTTGCTTTTGGCGTTGATGATGTCACTGCGAAACTCGGACTCCAGCATGAGCCGGGCGATGCGTGCTCTGCCGTGCATGGCGGCGTAGTGAAGCGCTGTGAAGCCGCCTATGAAGTCCTTCACTGTGGGGTCAGCTGTGGTGGTGAGAAAGGAGATCTGAGGTGATCAAGAGACATATACTGACGGATATACTGAAGGAAAAATATCAACAGGGATAGGATATGAATATAATATGGACATGAATGTTAAGTTTTTGAACTACACTTTAAGTCATGCAAGATAGGCTATTTGGCTGAGAAGGAAAATTTCTGTGAGGAATATTTCTGAATCAGAGCTATAAATTTTTTAAAAAAGGATGTATATTTAGTTTGGAAGTAAGGGGCCATTGGGTTTTCATAATTTTGTAACTCCCCACACAGTCCTAAGGAGTCAGCTGATTAATATGGTGGAAAAATGCAAAATTGGCCCAGCTCTTAAACAGATCCTTTGACAAACAAGCCACGTTGATATACAGTGCCCTCTACATGCAGTTATAAACTCTTGCTATGCAACTACAGGAGACAGAGACAGGGGCTTCAGCCATATTTATACATTTTAACCAGGCACATCATCTTCTCTGCCAGATAAAGATCTCACAGGACAAGTGACACGTCCTTTAGAACCAAATGCTTTCCAACAATCACAGCCTGGCAGACATGTGTCTGACTCTTCTAGTAAAATAATGCCCTCTAGTGTTAGACAGAAAGCTCTGGATTCAGGCTGCACAGCCATAACTGTAGGCAACTTCAGCTTCACGTAGCTCATATAAACTAAAAGCCAAAGCTCTGACCTCCATGCTCCAGAAAGACCCGGACACATCTCTCCTTTCCCTTGGCGGCAGAGAAGTGGAGGAGCGTCCAGCCGTTGGCGTCGCGGATCTTAGGTGAGTATCCTTGCTCCAGCATTCTCCTGACGGTGTAGACATCCCCTGCCGCCACTGCAGCCTGGATCTGCAGCTCCTCGTGAAGCTCGGGGTTCCTTCTGCAGTGATGGTTCAGCATCCTGTCACATTTCGTGATGGGAAGGTTCATCTGTACCTAACTTCTACTGGGAGAGAGTGGAGAATGCATAGATATTTAAAAACAGAGCAGGTGAAAAAAAACCCAAAACAAACAAAAGCCAAAATACATTTTCTATACACATCACACTTCCCAGTTTCACTGCTATTAGGTGTAAAAAGTTAGAGACTAAGTATAGCGGAATACAAAATAATCATTCATTTTGAAGCATCATCTATTTGTCAGACACTGATCCATTTTCTGTACTGGCTTATTCCTCATCAGGGCTGCAAGGAGGCTCAAATCCAAGACCTTTGTTGTGAGGCAACAGTGATGAACATCGAGCCATCTTGTCAAACATCACTAACAAATACTACAAAAAGACAATCTGCAGTTTAACATTAGTGAGTCACTTGACCCAGAAGTTTATATTTCACAATGATTGAGTGTCAAGAATTTTTGACAGGCAACGTGGCTATTATTAGGATCAAACCCAACTGAAGAAATGCTCATGGAGCTTTGTTCTCACGGTGCATTGTATCTCAAATGCCAATACATTCATATTGTTTATCTGGCAGCTCTGATAATCTGTCATCCCTTGTCACTTAATTATAAAATGTTGGCTCCCTCCACTGATGCTGATATTGATGAAGATCTAGTTAAAACATCAGGCGCTGAGTTGGCTCTGAAGGGATAGCAAAATATCTAATCCAACAAAAGTTAAATTTTTAATGTGAAGTACCTCCATGAGCTCTAGGTGAAACTAACTCACTTACTCACAGGGTCAGCTATAGCTATAGGTGGGTCAATCTGCAAAACCAGCATGTGCCAGTCGGGTTTTGGAGTGCGCCCAATCGTTCAGAAAGTAAGCTTAATCCCAAATGCATCTAAAATGCGGCTAAAATTGAACTATTAAGTTTACTGCATACACAGATTAGTTTGTTATTTATGCCTCTGCTCATTTTGCCACACTGGACGTTCCACTGGAGCTTCATGCCTGTCAATCCACCTCCCAGTGCTCGTATCTCTAGTATCATCGCTGCTCCCTGGAGGTGTGTCTTGACCCACCTTAAGAAACAGAGAGGCTGCATTCATTCTGCTATTTAGATTATGTTATGCAAAATTTTATGCAAAATTGCACGGGAACTTCCAGCGGAACGTTGTGCTTCCTCTGTGCCTCCCACTGCATGTCCTGCAGATGTCAGCATCACAAGTAGACGTTCCCTGGAGGCGCACTCACATGCGATAATTAAGATGTAAAAAGTGTGTCCATCTACTATTTATTGTGTTTGCTATACCAGCGGACCTGGAAATTGAAAAACTGAAGAAGGTCGACATTCATGTTTGGTTGGTCCACTGATGGTCACTGAAACACGCTGAAGCGAGGCCGTCAGGCAGCTTCCATAACACGTTGTGTTCAAAAGCCCAGGAAGCCCAGGAGAGTCAGGAAGCCTGGTCAGGCTGGAGCATGTGCTGCTTCAAACTGTCGTGCTGTTTTCTGTCTGTGCTTCCCCTCACACACACGTGGCTATTCAGAGCTTTTAGCTGGGTGAACAGGTTCCTGTGGTCAAGTGGCGCAGTTCAAACTGGGGATGCCTGAGACAGAAATGTTAAGCAACCCCTTCTTCTATCCTGTATTCAAACTTCTATGTTTATGCACAAGGGTCATTCAGCCTGCTTTGCCCCATTTACAAAAGTCTTCCAGT
>OMLB01060647.1:0-14500 GCA_900302555.1 Myripristis jacobus
CCCCCCCCCCCCCCGCAGGTCACTTGGCTCACCTCTGCAGTCAGGGAGCAGCAGGCAGAGCCACAGCAGCTGGATCCTTCCTCCCATCTTCATCTGGACACGCACGCTGACTTCTTCTTCCTCCTCTTGTCCTCCTCCTCTTCCTCCTGTTTCTTCTTCTCTTCCAGGCGGTTCCTCGCTCTGAGTCTGTCCCGCATAGTGCTACAGCCCCGGGCTCGTCCTGCCGCTCGGCCGAGACATTTCTGTCCCACCAGTCCGCCCTGCCTGAGCCTCGGTAAGAGGATTTCCCCGCAGAGAGCCGCCTCTCTCCTCCCTCCGCTGCGGGTCAGTTGCGGGTTAGTTGCGGGTCAGTTGCGGGGTTCGCTGTTGAAATGTGTCCGGGGTGTTGAGCGGCTGTGTCGCCGTGTGTCCGCGTCCCAGCTCCGTCCGTCCAAACTGTGTTTCCTCCTGTTCGAGCTGCTGTTTCTCCTACAAACTCGACTGGAATCCAAACTCACGTCAAGTCCGCACCTCTGACCTCTGCTTCCGGCGGCACACTTCAAAATAAGAGTTTGAAAACAGACCTACTGTATTAGTCCTGTAATGACTTCAGAGACAGTGAAAGCCCTCAGGTCATTTACTCCTCCTCTCTACTTTCCCCCACATCACGGTGTTTTCAGCCGCTTGCTGTTGAAAAGAAAGAGTGGACTGTGACCATCACGTAGCAAAGAGCATGAAAGACATGTTATGTAACGTAAAAAAAATAAATAAAACATTCTTTTTCCTCTATGAGGAGGAATTCTCAGGGCATCAGTGAGGAAGAGTTTATTTTGATTAATATTCATTTTGCCAAACAGAAAAATAGAGCGACACAAAATTACAGATCTGTGTGTTTGAGAGAGAAGAGGGGACTTTATAGGAGACATAAAACTGTTCTGTTGCTGCTTTCTTTTATTCTCTCAGGTACCAAAGTTAAAGAGCATTTAGCTTCAAACACTGACTGCTTTAATTGTTGCGCTTTGCATAAACTTCCCGGAAAAGTGACGCTGAACCCAGGCTTTTGTTGTGAAGTCGAACTAACTAAACCGGAAGTCTTTTTCTACTTGTTTCCGCTGACTTGATACAACGTAACGTAATCTTCAGCAGAAAAGCCGTGAAGTGCGCATGCGCCCCGGTGACGCAGCGGCGTGACGCGCAGCCTCGCGCCCAGCTGAAGATCATGTCATGTTTTATCGGAAAACAAATCAAACAGGGAAAAATCAATGTGGGATCAATAACTGATGCGTGTAAATCTGGAAACTAAACACAGCAACATTCTGTTTAATCATGAATTTAAATATTAAACATCCCGGATGAAAAGCAGGGACCCAGAACCTTCAGCGTCCTCAGGCTGACCTCACATGGCAGCACTTTTCACTTTCTTTTACTTTATTTATTATATAACTTAGTTTTTATTTCCCCCTGAAATCCTTGTATTCTTGCTGTAGGTGTCGTTTCATGTCCCTCCCTGTCCAGTGCAACACTCGGACTGCTCTGACCTTGCTGCTCCTGACCTCAGCTGTCTCTCTGTTCTGCTTGGAACCTGAGCACCGTGGAACATGAAGGTTCTCCAAACATCCACATCAATTAAATGATGATGATGATGAGTTGCCTGCAACACACAACACACTCCTTTATGAGTTCTTCATGTCAGGATTGAACCGTACAGTTTTATTTTAAAATAATAATAATAATAATAACAATAAAAACCCCCAGGTAGAACACAGAGAAGGTGAACCTCAGCAGGTCTGACTACAGGCACAACACACCTGATTTTGTTTTCTCTCAGCTGTGAGCAGTTCAAACCCCCAAATGCCTCAAATTAAATACTTTCAAGTACAAATTATTTTGATAAGTACATAGACCGATGCACAGTCCCCCTCACAGGTTCTGGTTGTGTCCACACTGACTGTCACCACACACACACACACACACACACCTGAAGCTCTGAGCTGCGAGGCAATAGCAGCTCAGATGCCGATTGGATGGTTTAACCCCTCGTGATGCCTTCAAGTGTCTGTTAAGATGCATGATGTGGATTTCTGCTTTTATACGACTCAAAATGTTCTGTTATGATAATGATTCAGAAACCAGCAGCTTGTGGAAAGTGGCCCCACAGCGCCCCCTGCTGACCAAACAGTGCACTGCCTGAGCCTCCTCATGTCTCTGTTCGGGGTGGACGGAGGAGCAAACAAAGCAGAACTTTTCTGACGTTCGCTGAGATTTAAAGGCAACACATAAAGTTCATCATAACCTGAGTCTGCTGCAGAGGACCTCGATTAATTCAGACAAACATATTAACAAATAAAATCAGGTGTCTCCACTGAAATTAAGACCCCATAATTCAACTTTAAGACAATCTAACTGCTTTAAAGTCCTGATATTTGTAAACTTAAAACATTTTAAAACTTTTTTTCAAATTAACACCTTCAGATGTAAACTTTAACTTTGTAGATGATGTTCCATTTTTTCTTCTCTTCCTAGTTTGCTGATCACCTTTATCCCAGCATGTGTGTGAAAGAAACCCAGTGACTTTGCGCAGGTTTCAAAGGGTTAATTTATTGGATATCACTAAGAATAAAAATGAGTTTGGACAAGTATTTTAACAGCATGCTTTAGTGTCACCACTTTGAATGTAGGTACATCACACACAGTACGACGTTGTATTCCTGCTGGTATAGGGAGAAAAAATACTATTCCAAGAAAAAAAAAATCAGAATTAAAAAAGATTAAACTTGTAAATTTACAACAAAAAGTCAGATATTCTGACATTAAAGTGCTAAATTATGAGAAATCCCTCAAAAATTCTGATATTCTAAACTCACAAATAGCAGCCGTCATTGTCACTCTGACCTGCATGAGGAACAAAGTCCACCGAGTTTTCCTTGGAAATAGAAAATTTCACTTCTGACTGGGCAGTAAACAAGTGATGAAATATTAAACCGGTGTGATGAAAACCTGCGCTGCTCCACATTCTGAGTTTCTGTTTGGATTTCTCTCGTCTTTATGAACTCTATGCACTTTGGAGAGTTTGTGATTTAGCATGGACCAGGATCACTGTGAGCCCCATGGGTTTCAATTTGTCTTTTCTTTTATTGTGCAAATAAACAAAATAATCAAATCAAATGACATGCTGATTTACGCCTGATTCTCTGTAACCACAAATAAAAGTGATGTGATGTGAAAAATACAACATCCTGATACTGCTTCATTTCTTCTCACCATGATCAGAAAAAATAGTTTCTTTACAGAATTTTTTTTTCTAAACTCTGCAGATTTTAAACCATGTTAATCTTAGTTGAAAATAAATAATTACACCGTGTTGTTTGAAGAGTTTCATTGAACTTTTGAATGACATTAAGTTCATACAAAGACTTCCCAATGGACACAACATGAATATGAACACACAGGCTGGTATCAGATATGGAGAAATGCAGGTATTGTCTGAACACACACAATCATCAACTCCACCATCACTGCTCTGGTCAGCTACACACACACACACACACACGACAGGTTTGTTTAAACTGACCAACAGGCTTAAGACTTTCACCTGTCTGGAACATACAAATATATTACACAGATGTATGTCAAAGTGGTGCATGTGCAAATTAACTTCTAATAACACTATAACTACAAAAAAAAAAAGTCCATGTGCGTTTTTTTAAGAATTATTTTTTTTTGGAGGGGAGGTCATTTTCCTATTTTAAGACATAACCAACAAGTCAGGAACTGCAACTTCAGAACTGAACAACAAGGCCTAGTACACATTTTTGATTAAATTAAACATCTGTTTTCTAATTATTTTCCAGTTCAAATTGCAAAGTAGCTCCAGCGGGTAGCATCTGCAGGAAACACAGTGTTGTGGATCAGCAGCCCAGAGCAGCTACTGAGGAGATTTCAGCACCATGTGGACTGATACAATGAAGTCAGCAGAATTCATCCTACAAAACATCATCAGGTTTGAGAAAAGGTGAAGATTGATGTCTGTAGAAAACTGAGGCATTTGACAGGTGTTACTGTTTCAATACATTTGCCTGCTGGCTGTTGTTGACTAATTTTACCAGTCTTTAGCATTCTGCAGGTGTTCATTTCTAACCTTGGTCCCATTATGAGCATTATGTGCTCAGTTCTTAGTTGCTGGACTCAGCTTGCGGTACAGTTGTATTGTCAAAAACTGAATTTCAGGATCACCAGATTGAATGTCAATGGCTCTCAAGAAGAAGTTCAGTGCATCATCCAGCTTCCCCTCGCTGTAGCACTGTTTCCCTCTCTGGACGAGGAAGTCGTAGCTCTCGGCCTCTGACTCAGGAGTTGGATCGTCGACAAGGACCGCCGTCACCGCTGCGCCCGACGTAACAGCCGGGTCAGCAACGCACTGGTCCATTCTCTCATTGGAAGAGAGCTCTGGGTCGCTGGTCGATTCCTCCGGGTTACTAGCCATTTCCTCTCCAGAGGTATAATCGACAGTGTCCAGTGCTGACTCATATGACTCGCCATTGTCTTCTCCCTTCTCTTCATCCTCTGTGTTTAGCGTCTCTCCATTGGTCTCCTCCAGCTCAAGCTCATGAGACAAAGCTTCTTCAGAGGCGTCAGAATGCCTCTCTGAAACATGTTCGTCATAGTCGTCCTCGCTGTAATCATCAGTACCATCATCGTCATCAGTTTGGTCTTCAGCAACGTTCTCTACTTCCTCAATTATGGACTGGACAAGTGAGCGCCGTGAGGCCACAGAGGTGTTTCCTCCAACACTCTTCCGTGACCTGGCGGGTGGAGTGGATCCAGATCGAACAGATTTCGGTGTGGAGGCACCCAACGCCTGGAGAGACTCATCAAAACTGCTCCTCACTGGCATCTGCTCATCATCCTCCTCTTCCTCCTCACTGTCATAAATCACTGCTGCTCTTTTCTTCTTGTTCGCTATGATGATGATTGAGTTGTCAGCAGACCCGTTCAGTTTGGAGACAGGGAAGCCGTTGATGCTTTCCTCAGCCTCTTGTTTATCTCCTCGCTCACACAAGGATTTATCCACATTAAAGCTGCCTTCCATCTGTAGCTGTGACAGCAGCTTCTTCTCTTCGGCGTCTGTTTCCTCCTCCTCCATGTCTGGGAACATGTCGCTGTCCTCCAGCTGTAAGTTGAAGTTGCCCTCAAGGGACTCAAACCCTACACTGCCTTTAGTTGCGTCTGCGTTTAAGCTTGCATTGGACATCTGTAAGACAGAAAGTCTCTTGTTCAGCAGCGGTGTTACATGTGGCTGCAACTCCTCCACAGCAAATTCTTGATTTTTTGAATCATTGTGATTTGAGTGGGAAGTCCCATTTTGCTGTTGTTCATCTTCCTCAACTATGGATTCACTGTATTTCAGACTGGCGTCACCTGCTGCACCAGCATCACCATCAGCATCACTCATTTTCAGTGACTCATTTATCACCTCCAAAACTGAAGTATCTGCTACTTTGAGATCACTCTGCTCCTTCTTGAAAGAATGCTGTTTGGGAGAATCCAGCTCTGCGAGCTCCTGGCTAACTTCTTGAGTGTGCTGTTCTTCTGTCATACTGTCATTTACAGTTAGATCAATCACCATGTTACTTTGATTTTGTCGACCAGGCTCCTCACCAGAGCCAGACTGGTCAAGCTCTACCAGAACCAGTGACCTGTTGAAATTGTCATCTTTTTGTGGAAAAGAAGGACTGGGCCTTGAATTTCTTGGTTTTTTCTCATTTGATCTCTCCCTGTTGTGTTGAACTGGCTGTCTGAGCCAGGCTGGTTCTGTGCTGTCTGCCATGCTCTCTGCCAGCTGCATCTGAATCTCTGACTCTGCCTTCACCAGCTCCTGAGCCTTCTGGACCCTCTTATTGATATATTGGTGCTCCTCCTCATCCTTGAGGCCCTCATCATTGTTGACGTCGAGGGAGAACATGAGGTCGTGGTCAGAGATCCCAAACATCTCCATGGTGTGAAGGTGGGCGATGTGTTCGTCCAGCTCAGGGTCTGTCCGTCGGTGCCTGGAGTGCATAGACTGGAGCTGCATCTGGGTGGTTGAGGAGCGCGCATCCTCCAGTGTGAACAGCTCCTTCAGCTCCTGCTTACTGAAGTAGCGAAATGGATTTTTCTTGTCTCCAGTGGTCTGTCTGATCAGTGAATCTTTAAAAATCTGCCGTCTATAGATCTTTTCTTCCACTGTACCGCAGGTGATCAGCCTGTAGATGACCACATTCTCAGTCTGGCCAATGCGGTATGCCCGGTCAACAGCCTGTGCATCTGTGGCTGGGTTCCAGCTGGGGTCATAGATTACAACCCGATTTGCTGCTGTCAGGGTGATGCCGACTCCGCCTACCTGGGTAGTCAGGAGGAAGACAGAATACCGCTTGTCTGTCTGAAACAGTGCGATGCGCTTCTCTCTTTCGGCAAGTTGAGTTATTGTACCATCCAGTCTCACTATCTTGAACCCTCTGTTTACCAGAACCTGGTCTATGATGTCAAGCACCTTCCTGAAGTGAGCAAAGACAAGTGTGCGGTGACCTTCTTCCCTGAGCCTCTCAAGAAGTGCGATCAGAAACACAAGCTTCCCGGACTCTGATATCAGTGTTTCGTCTGAAACACCGGCAATGCTGTTAGTGGCCGAGTGGTAGTCTTCGCCCTGTTGGCTTTCAGCTACACTTTCCTCCAGGCCCATTTGAGCTATGGCCACAGCAGAAAGCATCCTTGGGTGGTCACACAGTTTCTTTAGGATGTTAAGCTCAGCAAGAGGTGACCTGGTGGTCATCAGCAGCTCCTTGATATGGTCCAGTGAAAGAAACTGCCTGTATATGTCTTCCTGAACTGCGCTCAGGAACGTCCAGACAATCAAGTCATTCTTCCTCGTTAGCGTTGGCATGACTGCTCCAGGATCTTTTTCATGATTTGGGGCAGAGTTGTCCTTACTTTCTGACTCTGGGTAGTCTTGGTTGTGCTGTACATCCGCTTTTGTCCGGCGGAGGAAGTACGGATTTATAGTGGCCATCAGGTTTTCAGACATTTTGCACCCAAGAGCCTTTTCCCCAGGGGTGGCATCCTTCTCTCTGGCACGTGTGATGGGGTTCTCATACTCAGCCTTGAACGTTTTAGATGTACCAAGGAGAGTTCCTTGGCAAGCAAAGTCAAAGAGAGCCCACATTTCTCTCAGGTTGTTCTGTACCGGAGTGCCTGTTAGAAGAACCCTGTTTTTAGTGGGTACAGCATATGCACTTTTGGCTGTTTTCGTGGATGTGGTTTTTATCTTGTGTGCTTCATCCAGGATCATGTAGTCCCATTTAAACTCTCGGCCGTGGTAAGATGCCACAACCTGCCAGTTGTTGATGAGCATTTGATACGTGGTGATGAGCACGCCGCCTCTTCTCTGAATTTTTTCCAAATGCCTTGTCCGCTCTGCTTTGCTGGTGCCATGGAACTCCTTAACCCTCATGCCAGGAGTCCACTTGGCGAACTCTTTGGTCCAGTTTTTGATGAGTGATGTTGGCATGACAAGAAGAGTGTGCTTAACCAGCTCAGCATCATACATGCCAGAAAGGAAGGAGATGACCTGGATGGTCTTACCCAGGCCCATGTCGTCTGCCAGGATGCCACCCTTACGGCCATCTCTGTACAGGCTGTAGAGGAAGGCCACTCCCTCTCTCTGGTGGTCGTAAAGCTTGCCATGTAAATCTTTGAAAAGCATTAAACCGCTGTTGTTGACATTCACAAACTCTTCATCCTCACTCTCGGAGCTGTGCTGTGCCAGAAGCTCTTCAATTTTCACTATTCGGTTTTTAAGTTTCTCACTTGGGTGAATGTTGTAAGCCAACTTGAAGAACTCCAACGCTTTGGATATGTCTCCTTGTCTGGCGACGTCTTTACCATCTTTAATGTGTCTGCAACAGAAATGAAACAAGATGTCAGTGGTTGAAGTAATCATACATAAGCTACCAAAAAAAAAAAAATCATTGTTGTGCATCCCTATTTGTTGGTACCTTTGTTGCCATTCATTGAAGTATTTTGGCACAAATTTACCCTCTGCTCTGGCCTTGTCAGTTCATTCTGATTTAACAGAAGCAATACAACTCAACGGACATCAAAGGTGTTCAAGTCAATGACGGGTTGTCACTGTGCAAATCCTCAGAACTGTTTTGAGTTGAGTAGTGGGAGGGGTCTTAAGTTTCACAAAAACCTTCAAGCAATAATAACAACAACAACAGCAACAATGCTACTACTACTACCACCACTAATAATGCTAATGATAATAATAATAATAATATTAATAGAGATAGTACAGGGTCTCCACAAAGTCTCCTTACATTTGGAAAAAAATCTATTCCAAAAGCAATTGATGAGATATGTTAATCAGATTTGTTCTATGTACTCAGTGGTTATGAAACTTTTTAATCACATTGCATTTGGGTCATTCCGTGTCAGATCATCAAATGGGTGTCACTGTGGTGACTCAGATTTCAATGACATTGATCCCATAGTTAGAAAACCATGTTTTATGAACATTTTTCAAATTTCACCCACTTTGGACAAAAAATAGATTTTTGGCGAAGTGGGGTGCTGTCTTACAAATGTTGACTTTGTTTGACATGCATCGTATGTCAATTTGCATTTTGGCACACCTTCAATGTGCTGTAACTTCATTTATTTTGATCCTAGAGTAGTGAAACTGCATATTTACTAAATGAAAGGTGCTAAGTCAGATTTTGTTGGCTGCCATATTGGGACCACTCTCTCAGAAACCAAGATATATGTCACAAGGTTAGATCTAGCATGTTTAAATTATTTATTTCCGACAGTGAAAAATGAAGACGAATTAATTTAGATGGTAAAGTGAGCTGACTTCAATATTATAGCATGTTTGAGCATGTTAAGCAATTGATCAGTGCAATAGGGTGCACTATGGCATTCAGTTTCTGGTTGCGTGAACATGGCTTCCTCACAGTCTTTTGGTTTGGATAATTGTGATTTTGCTTGTGACTTTAGTGACTGTCATCAAACTACTTGAACTAATGGAAAATCTGGATTATTACCATTTGATTCTTTACCAGAACATGACCAAAAGCTTGTTTCCTGGCGGAAAAACTTGGGCCTGGACACAGCAACTGCTTTATCTATTTGTTTACATCATCAAAATGCCTTGCTTGAAAAATATTCTGTCAGGGGGAATTATGTGGGCTATCGACGAGAATGGTGGTGTAGAGAGTTGCTCCGTTCAACCAAAACGAGAAATTCAAAATCATCGATAATTACTCCTGTTCATAAAGACTAATTATAGTGCTTAACAACGACAAAACAGCAACACACCCCCAGAATCAAAATACTAATGTCTAACCTAGAACTCAAGAAGCTTCAGCGTCTCAAAACAACCACACTGAAACAACCAGCTAAAGTTAGCAAGAAAATGGATGACTTCATTAGCAGACAAGAAGATACACCTGCTGCATCATCAAGTGCTACCGCTGATGAAACCACACTGAGCTTCCTCACCTCAGAAATGAGAGCAATTTGTGTGTCCACACAGAATATTGACCAAGACACAAAAGAAATAAATGTAACTGTGGAAGAGATCGAGGGGAAAGTTAGTGCACTAAGCTCCCGCATAGAAGAGGCTGAAAAACGGGTTGTCGAGCTAGAGGACTCTGCTGACATATCAAAAAGGCAAATCGAGATCATCCAAAAAGAAATGCAAAAACTACAAGGCCAAGTTTGCGACTTGGTTAATAGAAGATGGCGCTGCAATGTCAAAATCTTGGGGATTACCGAGCTGAAAGAAAAAAACGTCATGATCCAGTTTCAACAGCATGAAATCCCAGTAATGCTGGAGCGCCAGTTCCCATCACTGGATATACAATGAGACCATCCAGTTCCCACCGGCCTGCCGAGACAAGACCAACGAGACGGAGACTGGCTGCCACCCATAATGGTTCAACTTACTTCGAGCCGCCAGGGAGAAGGGACAGGTCTTATGGCAAGGATCCAGGATTACTCCAAGCAAACCACAGAGCGCAGGGTCTCCTTCAAATAAGTCAAGTCTGAACTGAAAAACAAGGCAGTGCAGTATTCACTCTGCTTCCCCACCATCCTGGAGATTAAACTCAATGGGGCTCGCCACCGATTACTCGCCTGAGGAAGCATCAGAGTTCATCAACAAGAAGATTGCCAAGGAGAACTGATTTAACTACATAAACTATGGGAGAAAATAACCACTGGTAGGCTCCTCTTCATGTTAACTGTAGGCTATCAGCAACATAGAGATAAATGAAGCTTATATTTTATTACAGCTCTTTATTTTATAATCATTTTTTTATTATTATTTTAATCCTACTTGTTAGATAGAAGCAAGGATTTTCTATTGCTATAACCGTTGCCATCCAGTAGAGGGCGACAAAGACGCTATATATGGTTCTATTACTCCCCACCTAACGTAGTGGACAGGGAATATACAGATGTTCAGTGTTGGGTTGAAGGAAAGTCGAGTTTGAGTGATTTTCCCACATTTCCCAGGTCTAGCGAGTCTATGACCTGGTTTATTTTTCCATTTACCAGCCATGGTTACTTAGCTGGGTTTGTAAATAGTTTTTTTTTTTTTTATGTGTTTATCTGTAAGACTTGTCTACCACCATATAAGATTATTTCATCAATAGGCATAACACACATACAACATATGACTTTTGAGTTACTTTATGTATAACTTAGCAGATCTAAAAATGGCCAGTTGGAACCTCAAAGGACTTAACAATGTTATTAAAAGAAGAAAAATCCTGTCATATCTAAAATCATCCAAAGTCGACATAGCCTTTGTTCAGGAAACACATTTAAATAAGAACGAATCCTTGAAACTGGGATGTTCATGGGTGGGGAAAGTTTTTTCAAGTCCAGCAACTAGCAAAAGCAGAGGGGTTTCCATTTTAATTAGCAAGACAATTTTAACAAAACAGAAGTGTTAACTGACTCAGATGGCCACTATGTAATAGTACATGGAAAATTATTAGACACACTTGTTGTTCTCTGTAATAGGCCTGAGTTTTTTCATAACCTATCACAACTCCTCTTGAAACTTGGAAATATCCAGATAGTATTGGGTGGTGATCTCAATCAAATACTACCAAGACCTTGATAGATCCATACCTAGGGGCAATACAGAGAGCAGATCAGCTATTGCCATTAAACAATTAGCTTCTGACCTGGGTCTGGAAGACATTTGGAGATTGATGCATCCAGACAGAAGAAATTATTCTTTTTTCTCTCCACCCCATAATATCTATAGCAGAATTGATTGGCTTTAGAGCCATTGGCACAGAAACTGAGGAATAATACAGATGTCCTTGGAATTACAACAGGCAACACTCATCATAAACTTCTTTTATACGTGGATGATATGTTAGTTCTGCTTTCACAACCAGAAAAATCTGTGCCCACCTTGTTAAATTGCATTGAAGAATTCACACACATACTGTATCTGGATATCGTATCAACTGGGATAAATCAGAGGCCATGCCCTTATCGGGCTATTGCCCATCCACTCTGTTTCAACAGTGGAAATTTCGCTGGTCCTCGAAAGGTTTCAAGTATCTGGGCATTCAAATAACTACTGACTTTAGAGATATGGTCAGAGAAAATATTTAATCCACTACTCCAGAAAATGAAATCTGATTTTTGCAGATGGACCAAAATCCACCTTTCTCTTTGGGGAAAAATGCACTATTAAAATGATGACTGCACCTGGGATTTATCACATACTATCCCACCTTCCTTTGAATATTCCTGACTCTTATTTCAGAGATTTTGATACTCTCATTTTAGACTTCAAAACAACGTTTAGGAATAAAGAAATTACAAGCTCATTCAAAGAAACGGGGTTTCTCTCTGCCGAACTTTAAACGGTACTACTGGGCTATTAATATTAAACAGATAATAACATGATTAGCGACTAATGAGACAAGAATCACACCAAACTGGTTTCAGATAGAAGTTTCAGACATTATTTCAGACATTATTTCTAATTATTTTAGTTTTAGGGGTGGAAATAAATCATTTAAACATGCTAGATCTAACCTTGTGACATAGAGAGTGAGAGAGTGGTCCCAATAAGGCACAGCGTGAAAAAAAATCAAATTTGGTCCTCAGTAGCTCCAAAAGCTTATATTTTAGACAGAAAGCAACAACAAAATCTGATTTAGCACCTTTCATTTAGTAAATATATGAAGTTTCAATACTCTAGGATGAAAATTAATAAAGTTACAGCATACTGAAGATGTGCCAAAATGGAAGTTGTGAACTGAAGTCAAAAATAGCTAAAAATTAGGAATTTGTTCGTTTCACATATAGCTTTATCAGATGTGAGATTTTCTTAGAAATTCCCGAGGTCATGGTGACAAATGTATGACAATTCTGATGATCTGACATGGAATGACCCATTTGTGTATTTCAGGTACCCTGTTGATGAAATAGGTTCTGTTAAATAAACCCCTAAAAAATGGCTACTCCTCAAGAAAAGGCACAATTGGCAAAAGGCACAACTGGGAATTTCCCAGTTTGGTGGGAATTTCGCAGTTTGGGATCAATAAAGTAAATCTATCTATCTATCCATCTATCTACAATGTGGTGGATTGGAAGGGATGGCCCAATTCCCTGGCCACCTCGTTCACCAGATATCACTCCGCAGGACTTCTTTCAATGGGGTTCTTTCTTGTTTTGGTCTTAATTGTTTTCCCTTTCCCTCTTTTAATTCTGTAGAACTGTAATGAAATAACATGTTCACAGAATGGAATTGGCTGTGACAGGTCCCGCTCCCCGCCTTGCTCCGCTGCAGTCTCTAAGCCAGCACAGGTCCATGGTGGTGGGCCGGGACGTAACGCTGCCATGTGCCTGTTAATGACAGCTTTGCAGTCCTTGGACATATGTGTGGCTGTCTTCCTTTGTTTCTAAATGTTTTACTGTTTCTAAACCTTAATTTATCTCCATCTGTTATATACCTTATTGATGCTGCACCCCTTGTATGAAGGAGCTACATAAAGTATTACAGGGCGTCCATAAAGTCTCTTTACAATTTAACAAATGCATTGCAAAAGTAAATGAATAGTAGTGATGGGCAAATGATGCCGAGGCTTTGGAGCTTGTGTCACTCTTCCTGAAGCGGAGTGATTCGTGTATCTGTGTCAGAGCTTGTATCAAAACACCAGTGGCATGTGACCAATGACGTTTGAAGCTTCGAACGTCACCGCTGCATCACTTGGCGCTTCGTTGCTTCAAAATGTTTCAAAGCTTTTCATTGGCTCATAGTCTTTCAGTGCGTTTCATTGGCTCAGTGTTTCATATCATTTAGATTTATTCTTTGGGTTAATCTAGAATGTGTTTTAGAATATGGGTGAGAGCGTCTGCATATTATTATTATTTTCCTTTTAATAAAAACGTTAGTTGTACTTATGTGTAATGACGATGTAATCATTATTTGGTATGAATGAACAAAACACTTGAATGACCACGCAGTTTTTTCTGAACTTTTATTGCTGACATGGGATTGAAACAGTGTCAGTGCTTCAGTCGTGCTCTTGAGAGGTTGCTATGGCTTCAGTTGTCCACCAGATGTCACCGTCACTGAAGCCTTGAAGCTTTGAATCTTTTTCGGCACAAATGTTAGGAAAGCCTCAGTGCTTCATGAGGCTTCACCTGCCCACCACTACACATATGGAAAAAAAAGTGCATGACTTACAATCAATTTGCAGCGTTCCGCACGCAGATGGCTGGAGGATACACGAGGACTATGGCATCCCGTCTGCTCTGTCTGACCGCACTTCCACGTCTGCGCACACCAGTAGAGAGAGAGAGAGCGCTGCTTCCGCTATACTTTTATAGACTACCTTGGGTCCGAAAATTACCTTGTTACATTGACTGAGCTAGACAGGAACGCCCACAAACGTCACATCCGGTTTTAGCCTGGCTGGAAAACAAAGCCTTAGTGACCATTAAAAACAAGCGGACAATGGTTAAGAGCTGCTGTGTGACGTTTTGCACATCTAATTTCGCAAAAAATGTTGAATTAAAGTTTATACGTTTGCCAAATATAAATACAGAGCCCATTAGAAGGACAAAGTGGTTGCAAGCCATCCGCCGAAAGGATAAATCTGACCGCCAGTTCTTCATGGTGCCTTCTGTATAAATCCCTGCATGATAACAAATACAAGGATACAAGGATACAAGGATATTTATTCGTCATTATACAATAGGTTGTATAGTGAAATTAAAATGTGGTTCCCTCTTGATTGGTTAATTCATTGATTGATTGTGTAGAAAATAGAATTATTGAGCATGGAGGAGTTCAGATGGTGCATTCAGGAGTCTCACAACCTGAGGGAAGAAGCTGCTCCTTAGCCTGGTGGTACGGCATCGGATACTTCTGAATCTTTTTCCAGACGGCAGCAGGGTGAACAGGCTGTGGCTGGGGTGGGTGCCATCCTTCAGGATCCCCCTG
>OMLB01060657.1:0-15000 GCA_900302555.1 Myripristis jacobus
AGAGAGGCAAAAGGCACAGAGACCTCATTGCTGTGCGGCTTTCAGCAAAAGCTAGTGGTTGTGAACAATGCTCACTACGGCATTCACGGAGAGGGAGGGGAGGAGCCGAGGAGCGAGGGAGAGGATGAAGGAATGAAGGAGAGAGACAGTGCGGAGAGAAAGTATATATCTCGGGGGTCTTTGTGAACCATAACTGGTCTGTTCTGTCCTTTGACCTTTAGTATGAGCTGAGATAGAGTGAGGAAGAATTGAACATCTTTTTTTCCCTTGTGAACTAATTTTCAGTGCTTAAGACACTGCTACAAGGGTTCAGTCTCATTTTTTTTTGCAAATTTTGATACAGAGAGTGACTTAACTACCAACGTAAAGAGGAAACTGACAACAAAGGGGAGCTAAAGTAGATACACGTGGACATACACATGACAACAAAGATCGATATGGGTAGGCCCTTTGGATAGAAGATGGGCATCTTTACTGACTAATGCTGTTTTTATTGGCTAATATATTGCTGGCATTCTCTAATTAGAAATGCAGAGCAGTCTGCAAGCTTTGAACCCTGGAACCTGTTTGCTAAATATTTCTTGAGCACATTTGCAGGTTTCGGGGAATATTTGAGGTTTGGGGTGTCTGGTGGCACACAAACCTTGCAGGGCTGGAGATGGCTTGCTCTTTAAGTCTGGATAATGTAGAGAACAAGTTGTGATGACGGCTAAATTCACCACTGAAAAGCGCTCTGTGAAAAAGCAAATAATCATATCACTGCACAGTCTGCAGAAAACAGGCCTCATTAGTTTGCCAGATTTGGTCATTACCAAAATGCCAATGCCAGCACAGAGCAATTACTGGCAATATGCACAGTTAATAATCAAGTTACACCTCAAAACTAATATCATGGTGGATATATATATTTCCTACAGCAGATTTTTTTAGCCTGTTGGCCTCAGGTGTGGCTCTCTGTTAGGCTATGTGGTTGTAACAGATGAACTGCCCCTGTGAAAACTCACCAAAATCAATGCAAACCTGCCTGAAACCCCACTAACCACAACAATCTGACTCAATTCATTCAGCTGATCATGGAGTGCTGCTGAGTCATATTAATGAATATGCTCTGTGACCACACGCTCATTACATGCCTGGAGCTTATGTTGCACCACTGATATGGACCGAATCACACACCAAGCCTAAACCTAAGACAAAAAACAAACGCACGCATTCGCCAATAGTAAAACATATGGCTTCTACATAACCCTGGGCGTAAAACTCAGTCATTCAAAGCATCTGATGAACTTGGGTACATCCATGAACCGCTGGTCCTTCATCTATTCTGCTAATGCTGTCTTAGTGGGATTCAGACTGAAACATACGGAATGTGCGTAAAGAGCCGCTTATGCTGGACGCAAAATGCTCTGCCCAGCGGGCGCCGTCGCGTTTGCTGCTTGCGCTCGTCTCCAAGGATGAGAAGGCGCTTGGATGCATTCGTCCTAGACCTCGTTCCTGAGTGTGATGAAAATAATAACATCATATCCTCCGATACCATAAATCTGATCTCTGTATTCGCCCGTGTGTGTGGATTGTGTTCGTCTTTAACCTGCCATCACTGTAGCCCCCCGCGTTGCGTTGGCGCTGCGGAATACAAGAACAAGAGCCAGCTCACAGCCGTGGAAACGAGCGAATCAATTTAGGGAAGAGAAAAGGAGAGATAGATTGCGAGGTTGGAAAACTGACGAAAGGAGAGGGAACGAGAGGAGAGAAAACATCGACCTCACGCCGCAGCCGCTGAGACATTAAGGTACGTGTTTATTGGATGTACTACAGGTAGAAGGGACTGAAATGGCCGGCGTAATTATTGCATTTCTTATCTCTCATCTGCTCAGATGCTGAAATCAGTCACTAGATAAGGATGTTTCCATAGTGGGATGTGCCGAGACTGCAAAGATGTATGTAACACTTGAAGAAAAATAGTGGAGAAAAAAAAAATCCAATGCATCGGTGCCAGTTGAATTTACATGATAGTCCCTGCAAATGTCATGAAATAATATGGTTTCTTATGTAAGCATAATGATTCCACATTTCCACAGACACTGTTTCACAAGAAAGATTGAGGCTATATGCATTATTTTTTGGGTGCAGTCATATTGTCATTACCCTGAAGAGAGAATGGATGCAAGCCATTTTGTAATGCAGCATGTGCAGAATTAGGCCTATTCAGAATTTCAATTGCGTTCCAGAGAAGGTGCGCCGTAGTGAGTGCAGCTGCATAGATGAATAAGGCCATTCTGTTATTACTGAATATATGCTAGATATTATGCTAGAGGCTATGATGAGGAGAGATTGCAGATGAGAGGTTGTGAGTGCTGAAAGAATTGTTAGGCATCACTTTGTATTCCCACCAGTATCTGAGAAACCAGAAAATATGTAACTTGTCATTAATTGGAAGTGGAGCAATTATCATTATTATTGTTTTTATCCCCCCCCCCCTCTCTAACAGCAGTGGTTGCTACTATACTGGTGAAATGCGTCCCATCTTACCCCGATTCCCACGTCCTGAATCAATTTAGTGTTGTCATAGTTACAGTAGATGATGTTAGCCCTGCTGCACCTGTGTCGCTTTGTGTTCATCTAGACCAGCTGTAAATACATCAGCTCTAATTGGGCCTTGTGAAAGCTACAGGAAACGTCCCACAGCTCAGAGCTACAATGTTTATCTAAATCAACATTTTTTTTAAATCCTTGATTTATTTATTTATTTATTTATTTATTTGCCTCGACATACCCCATAATGAAAGTGTTGTGGAGGGAAAAAAAAGGCATTGACAAAACCAGGCGATTACGACGATGTGATTGGTTTGTCGCAATTGGTCAGCAGCTCACAGCTAATTTGTCTTTTCACGACTGAGCGCTCTCTCTCAGGCCTGATTGAGTAATCAATATCTACATGGTTGCAATCTGCTCTTGACATGAGAAAATGACCAAGATGAAGAAAAGAGAAAAAATAACGTTTGAGTGAAATTGGTGAGAAAAGGCATACCTTTCAATTATGCAATGAACCTAGCTGCAAAGAGAACACATGATGCACATTGATTATCGATGATGGGGGCCACAGGTGATGCAGAAATATATATAGACTATATTGAAAAATAAAAGGGGCATAAACGGGGTGTATCGTTGCTCTTTTGCTGTCATATGGTGGGGAGATTTTGAGGATGAGGGGTCAAGGCAACAGGCAGCCTGCCTGCAGATTCAAGGTCTCATCGCAGTCATACATAATGATATTGTTTTGTACTGTCTAAACCAAGTATGTTTGTGTCATAAAAAAAATGAAAAGATAAAGTTCAGTGGACAGATTTGATTCCCTCATTGGAGGTAGGCCACTTTGAGAAATAAGTGCAATGGAAAAGTTAATGGCAAAAGCTTTTGCTTGATGGGAAAGGTGTAGGTGAAATTAAAAGGACAAGAAAAGAAAAGAAAAACATCCAGTTTCACAAGTATCACACATATTAAAACCTGCAATGTAGCAGTCAAGCACCTGTAACTGTGCTGAATACAACACTTCATCTGCAATATTTATCTCTGTGCAGAGTTCACCATGTAATTATTTTTGAGAATGATAACATGGTGAAATTAAAGATTTGATGTTTTTTGCAATTATTGACACTGACTTGAATCTTCAACTCCAAAGTAATTCATTGAAAATCATTCTTTGGGGTTAAGGGTCACAGACGGCAGTATGCAGAGAGCACCACCCAAACAGTGCCCACGATATTGGAGGGGTGTTGCCTTGTCCCATGTACCCTGTGGTTTGTGGAGATGAAACATGGACTTCCAATCAGCTAATTTCTGAGCATTGCAGGGGAGATGAGTGGCGAAGCAACATCTAGGCAGCCGACTGGAGAGGTGGAAAAGGTGAAACGATGTGTTGTCGAGCCAGGTTATTTGCTCCATGCAGACCTTAGGTCAGGTCCCGGGAGGTCTCCTGCTCCAAAGTCATTGTCTGGTTTATGTTCTCTGTATTATTTAGTTTCCTCCAAGTTATGTGTTCTTCTTCAAGTTCTGATATTTAGTATTTCCTTTTGTTGGCCAATAGAGTCTGACAGGGGACACAGCCAGACCACCCTGACCCTCCACCCAACTCTTTCCATGAGAAGATGAACTTGATGATTACCCAATTTTTGCTAGAGGGGAGGTGAAGGCTAGGCTGCATCTTGTTTATGTATTGACAGCCCTATAAATATTACTGCCGCGGGGAAAAAAAAGTTAAGGGCAGGCTATGATAGGCTGTTGTCTTCATGTCCTGTTTCCCACTAGGTCGACTAGGTAATAAAGATGTAAACTTTGACAGAGTTTTCCATCTTGTATACTAGGGTTTTCACTGTCCATCTAAAACAAATCTCTCAGTTTTAATATCACTGGGTGACCAAGTCTTGTCAATGATTGTTGTGGTGTTTTGCCACTTCCACGGGTCATTATTTTGAAGGGCTAATCATTCTATCAAACCAAGATTCTGGATCATAAACTTTCACAGAGACGCAACTCTGAAGTCTGCGACAGAGATAGAATCATTTTTTCAACACAGTTAAATTTATGGATTGTGTAATTACCCAGCAGATAGGGATGAGAAGGGGACTCTTCAAGGAAGGACAACAATGTGGAACACCATAATGAGGAATGCTGCAAAGTGGACACACAACCTTTAGGTTTCACATTTGCATTTATGGGTCTGTGTTTTTCTGGTTATTTTATCCAAGTTTGACATGGTGCTGTTTCTTCTTTGTTACAGTTACAGGATGGTTGAGGATAGAGATGTGTGATTGTGTGTGTTTGTGCATGTGTGGGTGTTGGAGAGGGAGAGTGTTTGTAGGATGTGTGGAGTAGAGCAACTCAAAAGTCTATTTTTAGCATGCACTCCCTTATGAGCTTTCTTAATGGCTGCTTTAAGAGTTCTCAGAGCTATGTTTTAATAAAGACTGATGTTGACCTAATCCTCAGACCTTGTAGATATTAAGATTCATGGCACATTCGTTGCCTTTGTTGTGGTAGCGAAGGCCAAGGTTCAAGCTTAGTGTGCAATTTTCACATTCCCTGAACTTGTGTGCTGTGCGCCATGTACATTTGCTGTAAAGCAAATCTCACTGACAACTTTATGTTATGTTACTGTATTCTGTCTCATTTTCAAAATTCAGTTTCTGGTCCTGTCATAGGCATCTACTGAGGAAAAGACAACTGATTTTAAGCCACAATTTCTATCTTAACATAAAAGGCATTTAAGGGAACCTATGTAATGTTTTAATGAAATTTAGCTGAATATTGCCCCAAAAGGTGTTGCTGATTGGTTTGGAAGAACAAATGTTCATAAAGCTCAGCTAAACACAGTAATGTGGAATAGGGCACTGGACAGTGAAACACAAGATGGTGAGTGAGCAGGTTGCCACAGCAACCGTGTTTCTAGGAGCGCATGCATCGTCGCTGCATTGGAGAGGGGATGCTAAAGGCTGGCATAAAACCTTTTAAAATACTGTGTTTATTACAGAATAAAATTGTTAAAGAAATCCGACCAAAAGTTTTCCCATAAAAATGACATCAGAGAATGTTAACATAATGGACAAGACTAATTGACAAAGATCTTCTTGTTTGTTTTGAACAGATGGCACAGGCTTGTGACTGAAGAGTCGTATAAGGTAGAAAACAACATGTTTGAGAAAACAATGAACACTTTCTCTTTGGTATAGTCATTACAAGGGAAACAGCCAAACCATTTCTAAATTTAGTGAGTCTGCTGATGCTTGCAGCCATTTCTGCTTCTGGATGTGTGTAGTTCTTTCTCAACTGAAGACATATTCCCATTTGAAAAACCTAAATATCCAAGTTCTATTTATAGACTGCAGAATTTTCCACCCTCGCCTTAATGTTCAAATTTTAGTTGTTGTTTTCATCTTTGATTCATTAACTTAGTAACTAGGAATCTCTCTGTGATTTTCCTTTGCTTACTGATGGCAATATATGCATTTACAGCAACATTTCAGTAGTTAAATGGCGTCCTTTAGTATCTTAAATATGAAATAATGAACAACACCTTTGGTTGCTTAGTTGTAATGCTGTTCCTCAGCCTTATGATGGATTACAATAATCTCTGTATCTCAAAGTTCATTAGTTAAACCCAGATGATTTTCATTAGCATTTTGTCTCGAAACAGAAATTTGCCATGTCTTTTTAACACAACTTTGTCTTCTTTGAAACACGACATAATATCACTATGTACATGTATCTGACGAGTGCTATTTAAATATCATACAGTATAAGATGAGACTCCAAACTAAATTTATATCACTGTCATCCTAATAGGTTTGCTCCTGCTCTTGTGACCCAGCTTGAGCTTTAAGAATTTTGTGGCCATTTCAATCCGTGACCCAGATGTTAACTTCAACCTACGAAGAAAATGGCAGCTGACTCACCAGTTAGACTGCAGGCCATGATCTGAGAGCCATGGCTTTAGCTTTACCAGAACCCCTAGCCCAGCTTTTCATATAATCCAGCATATATGTGCTCACATGACAATAGCACAATGAGATGTTTTGAGGTTGAAATTCAATACTTGCATGTTTATCTTAAAGCTGCTGCACGGTGCACTTATTTGACCCCCTCCTTCTCTCTCTTTTCTCTCTCTCTCTCTTCTCTCTCTCTCTTCCTTACAGTGAGGAGCATCAGCCTCTACAGAGACACTACTTTCAAGAGCAAATTCTCTCCCAAATTTGTTTTCTATTCTAATAATTGTCATGGGAACTAAAAATATGCAGTTCCCTAAAATGACGTGCTGAAAAATAAAAGGTGTTTGATAGTCAGACAAACATGAGCAAAGTAAAATAAGAATTGATTAATGTTAAATAGAGTATTAAATATAATATTATACTCTTTCATTCAGTTTTTAAAATTGACTGCTTGAAAGAGAAAAAAAATAATAATAAGAGTGTAAAATATGAAAGTCAAGATAAGCACTTGAATTTCCTTGTCTGGAGGTGACTTATCAACATCATAGAAATAGGGGTGGGTCATGACTCAGTTGCCATGCGTGTTGTCATGGTGACCAACCCCTGTACCCCTTCCCCCCTCCTCTGGTTGGTCCAGCTTTTGTTGTGGTTTCACAACCATGGACCTCAGCTGACAGAGGCAGCACCCCCATGCCCCACCCCCTGTACCTGCTCCAATCAGGCGAGCCGTGTCATTTGTACAAGGAAGAGCTTGGAGCAAGTCCCAGACAGTATTTCAGAGAACACAAGATACCTCAATCTACAGGAGAACTCCATTCAGGTAAATATGGCTTCTAATAATAGGAAATACTTTTACACTGAAGGAATATGTTTGTATAGGAATAAATCTGATATCTTACAATGTGCCTCTTTTTTCTTTTTTTTTTTTACCCACCCCAGGTGATCAAGTCTGACACATTTAAGCACCTGCGGCATTTGGAAATCCTCCAGCTCTCCAAGAACCACATCCGGCAGATTGAGGTGGGAGCTTTTAATGGCCTTCCCAACCTCAACACACTGGAGCTTTTTGACAACCGTCTCACAGTGGTACCATCACAAGCTTTTGAGTACCTCAGTAAGCTACGGGAGCTATGGCTACGAAACAACCCCATCGAGACGCTGCCGGCCTTTGCCTTTCACCGTGTTCCCTCTTTGCGTCGTCTCGATCTAGGGGAACTCAGGAAGCTGGATTTCATCTCAGAGGCTGCCTTTGAAGGTCTGGTCAACTTGCGTTTCTTGAACCTGGGCATGTGTGGCTTGAAGGATATCCCCAACCTCACACCACTGGTGCGACTAGAGGAGCTGGAGCTGTCAGGGAACCAGCTGGGGATAGTGCGACCTGGATCCTTCCAGGGCCTGGTATCACTTCGCAAGCTGTGGCTAATGCATTCCAGGGTGTCAGTCATTGAACGCAATGCCTTCGATGACCTCAAAAACCTGGAGGAGCTTAACCTCTCCCATAATTCCCTGCACTCACTGCCTCATGACCTCTTCACCCCTTTGCACCAGTTAGAGAGGGTGCATCTCAACCATAACCCTTGGGTGTGCAACTGCGATGTTCTGTGGCTCAGCTGGTGGCTGAAGGAGACGGTGCCCAGCAACACCACATGTTGTGCTCGCTGTCATGCACCTCCAGGTCTAAAGGGCAGGTACATTGGGGAACTGGACCAGAGCCACTTCACCTGCTATGCCCCAGTGATTGTGGAGCCACCCACTGACCTCAATGTCACCGAGGGCATGGCTGCTGAGCTGAAATGCCGCACCGGAACCTCCATGACCTCTGTGAACTGGCTCACTCCAAACGGCACTCTGATGACCCATGGGTCATACCGAGTTAGGATCTCAGTGCTTCACGACGGAACACTGAACTTCACCAATGTTACTGTGCAAGACACTGGCCAATACACTTGCATGGTAACCAACTCTGCTGGAAATACCACCGCAACAGCTGTGCTCAATGTGTCTGCCTCAGACCCTAGCAACAGCTACAGTTATTTCACTACTGTCACTGTGGAAACTGTGGAAACAGTGCAAGAGGAGAATTCAGCAAGACAGTATATTAATGAGACCTTCATAGAATTTCCTGGTCCTACTGTTCAAGGAGGGGTGTTGGAAGGCCGACCTGGTATCACCATATCACCCTCTCTCTCATCTCTTTCCTCACTGTCCCCACGAGCCAACAGAGCCACTGAAAAGGCAGTGACTGTATCCATAATGGATGTAACTAACATTCCGGGCCTAGATGATGTAATGAAAACCACAAAGATCATCATTGGTTGTTTTGTGGCCATTACTTTTATGGCGGCTGTAATGTTGGTGGTGTTCTATAAGCTCCGAAAGCAGCACCAGCTACACAAGCACCACGGCCCTGCCCGAGCCATTGAAATCATCAATGTAGAAGATGAGATTGGAGCTGGGGCAGGAAGTGGAATCTCAGGTGGATCAACCATCAATTCTGGCAGTGGTGGAGAAGGAACCCTAAGGATACATCATCCAGAAATAGTCAACCTGCCTAACATTGGCCGATCAGATAATCTCAACCACTACTACAAGACCCATCATTTCAACAACAATGTGATGGGTCTTAGTATTGGCACTGAAGGAATGGGACCAGGAGGCATCCTCAATAACAAGAACAACCAGCAAGGCCAGGAAATCCCCATCTCTTGTACTTCAGTTCCAATCTCCACATCCAATTTGCTAACTACATCTGGCAATGGCACCAACTCTAATCCCAGTTCTGTGTCTCCACCACTGCCGATGTCCCTCCCCATGCCTACCATGGGATTACATGGATCGATCAAGGGTTTCATGGGCCAGAACCAGAATCCCCAAATGGAGCCTCTTCTCTTCAAGGGGAGCTCGAAGGAAAACGTCCAAGAGACTCAGATCTAAAAACAAAGTGAGAGTGCAGAGAGAGAGTGAGCAAGAGTCGGAGACAGAGAGGGGATTGATGTTGAGTTTATGTGCGGAACGATTAGACACTAGAGTGCATTGACATTACACCAGGAGAGAGGATAGACTGACACGGCAATACACAAACACATAGACTGGTCAGTGACAGTGTACTGAGCCAAGGATTACCACAATGGGCCACTTGTGTTTGTAGTAATGATCATGGCCATGGAGATAAAGGAATGGACATTACTACAATGTAAATCTGTGCCAAAGCAAATGTTTCTTGCAGTTTCTACAAGCTGTATTCTCATAGAGAAAAAATAGCCTTTCAGAGTTCTCAATCCCCAAATCGTTGTTGGCCAGCCGAGATGAAAGACATGCACAGCACTTACCACACTGAAGATCGGAGATGTTACAGATCAAAATTCAAGTGACATTTTTCTTCCACACAAAAAACAAGACACACTCTCTCTCAAGTGACTCAATAGACTCCCTCAAGGTGACAAATATGTAGGCAGAAATAGAAGGACAAAAAGGTACAGTGCAGTACAAACTACTGTGAAAAATCCACAAATTATATAAATATATTTTCATTTAAATATGTAACATTGCAGACTCCAATGCAGAGATATTTTGGGGTGGATGTATAAGCTGGTATAGTTTGTTTCTTTGTGAATAATCAGGGGCGGTGATTGTGGAGGTTGGTTATATGAAACATGTTTTGAGTTTGGCTACTTCTCAGAAACATAAGGGCTCAATTGCAACACTCATTGTGAATCTTTGAATTGGCTTAGTGACATAAACTCCATTTAGGTTGTAGAACAGTAAATGCAAATCTCTGTTTGACAAACTTTTGTCTGTTGCTTCAATAGTAATCATTACAAACTTTTGTGTTCTGAGAGTATATTATGTATTTTGTAAAAGCCAGCTACTTGGTATTTGAATTGACAGCTCTGATACTTAAATGCCAGCATCAAATAATGGTAAAATGATGTTCCACAAACACGGTAAGGTAATCCAATGCAAAGACCTGTATGGGTAAAATAAAGTGTTGACAATGTGTTATTTGAATCAGATCAGTAGCCAGATACTTGCTTTTAGATAGGAATTTGATATGACCTCTTTGCTCATGGTTACCATGGTCATGCCATAAAATGCTGTCATCAGGATGATTAGACATCTATCTATCTACAGCAGCATTTAAAGAAGGGATTTGACATCCAGCTTTTGGATGATTGGAATGAATGGAAATGTACAGTATAATAATAATAGTAATGTCTGGTTGTATGACAATTGTAAGATCCACATTTTTACAGTGTAACTTTCATATGTTAAATGCCATTTACGCTTCTTGCGTTTCAACTATGTATTTCTTTATTTTTGTTAGTTTGATATAATGTGTACAGTTGTCTAGCCATGTACCATTACGTGTGAAATAAATCAATCATATATTGGGTTGTGGCGGGTCAATATGGCAACCTCATAAGTAACATTTGTAAAGAGTGAGACATTATGCAGGCTTCTGTGCTAAACCTAGATTGAATGTATGGTTTGTGGTTTAGCCATTAGTCATCTCGGTAATGACAGGTGCCATCTGTTCTGTTAACATGCTCTGACAGGCCTTTAGTCATTCTCCTATGGAAGCTCAACTGGCGCTACAACGGGTCATGCACAATGAGTGCTTTTCAACAAAAATAGCTGATCCTATATTTAATGAAAGAACTTTTCACCCAAATTATTCTTCAGTACACTTCTGCCATGGTGATTCCTTGAATGCGTTTAAAAAAAACATTGTAGAACAATTTACAAAATGGATTGAGAATAGGGACACATTGAATGAATGACCTATTTTGGATAAAAGATTGTATGGATCAAGGGGGACCTCAAATGTTTGTTGCAATTGAGCACAAACTGGAAACTCAACCAGTGATTCCAGATGAATGGAACTGAGATAGGATTATCAACAAGATCGTATCAACAAGGCTTTCAACTTTAATGCAGTATGCTGTATGTGATTTTGCTTTTTTTTTTTTTTTTTTTGCACCTCTCCCTCAGACCTGCATATATATAGAAGCTGCTTTACGTGAGTTATCATGGTCTCTCTTATCAGCAGTGAGCCCACAGTCAGTGGAGGAAAAGGATTCACATTGAGCAATGGTAGTAAGGATGATGATACTATGAGTAATAATATCAGATAAAATGCATCCATAGTCACAGAGTCTACAGTCATAGAGGTTGCTCATGATAGTGTCACTCTATGAAAGGAACATGTTTATGAAATTATGTTTGATGCCAAACAATTAAGCCATGCATTGCAGTATGTCTGTTTATCGGCACCTACAATATCACTTGTATAACGGCAGATAATCTGATTGATCAACTCTCAGGTTGTTTAAAATGCTGATGTGTGTTGTCTCAACTTGGTATCAGTATCATTGGCTGTGGATGTCTTTCAAAACCAGGGTAACATAATAAATGTGGGTTGCGACCCAACAGACAGAACTAGTGGGCAGGGTTCAATTGTAGTCCCACAGAGACACAGCTAGAATATAAATGAAGGCTAAAGACACAACATATGGCTGCTCTCTTGATGTGCTACATTTGGTAACTCTGTCGTCAGATTTCAAAGAGCATATTAGATACCTGCTAGTGTGTTGTGTGTGAGGGAGATTTCTGCATGTTAAACATGTAACAAATTCTCTTTCCTGCACCAAAACCCTAGAGTGGCAGTTTTTGATCATGGTCGTTGATCACTTAATCATTAATCACAGAAGTGTTCCTTTCATTTAACTGAACATCTACAACATGCAACAAATTTGTCACTATTATCATCATTACTACTAATAATGAATATTTGGGGGATTTTGAGCAAAGAAGATGGGATTTCTGTGCAGTCGCTGCCATCATAGATATAGACCCTGATGATGCCCAAAAGGAGGGTAGCATCATAACGTTTCCAAACATGCACGCCCTTTTCTGAAGATAAAAAAATTGAGACTGGACTTTGAATATGTGCATAGTGGGCAACTGTACCTATACCACTGTACCTCACTGTATAATATGGTGGTGATTGACGCAGTTGGGCCACAGATGGAGTACTGGCATATGTGTATCCTCTGCACCACCCCTCGCTTACAATGGATGCTTCAGCCCAGATGGCATTTTCTTGGTTTTTTGGAAGCAAAACTCCTAAATGAAATGGATTATTGTATCTGAGACACCAAATTGCAATACAAGGAAATGGAGTGCGATATATTTAAATGGTGGACTGACCTTTTGGTACTTTAAAGGTAAGCTGTTCTGTTTGATAAAACAATATGAAAAGAACCTGAACCTGTTTTGAAAGCTTTTTAAAAGGAACGGGAGAAGAGTGTTAAGCTCTAGAAAAATATAGGTTTCTTTAATACAAAATAATAAAAAATGTCATTTTGTGTTTTTTTCCAGTTGTTGGTTGTATCTCAGTATGTGATATTATCGATTTGGGTCTTTATGTACTGTCATTAAATGTCATTTTTCCACGCATTAATCCAGGTACACAATGTGGCAAATTTGAGAGTTTTGAAGATTGTATTTCTTCAATCCAATTATAGCAAAATCAACACGTGCTGTATTTCCACTTCAATGACTGTCATACAATGACTGAGAGGTATATTATTTCACTGTTTACTACTTCTGTGACTTAACTTTTCGCCCGCTGTAAGGAGTTACTCTGCCATTAGAAACATATATCACTTTTGTTCTTTGTTGTGATTTCATCCTACAGAGCACCACTACTAACTAAATGAGAAATGAGTTAACAGGTTCAAAATGCTGATGTTTCAAATAAGTTATTGCGTGAAATTTTATAAAACAAAATGAAGAAAAAAATGTCTGAACAATAATTGTGTTTATGCTGTATTTGTTATTTCATTTTTTTTTTCTCTTCACACACCTGCAAGCATGAGTATAAGGAGCCAGCAGTTGTTGGTCCTTTTTACTTAATGTGCTCTGTGCACAATTATATAATAATAGAGTTTTTTTTTCTTGTGATGTTAATGTCAAACCAGACAAAGGCTTACCAGACAAAGATTATGATAATACAGCAAATGCTCAGGTCCACAATTAAAAAAGTCTCGCAGGCGAATAAATATACATATATTTTTTTTGATAACTGATTCACAATGTAGAACAGATTTTCTCACTTATTTGACCTGTAATTGCATGTAATCATGCAATTTAGATTTAGTGAAATCATGCTGACTTTAGATTTAGTGTTTTATTAGACCAATGCACATTTATGAAAATGTGCTGCAGTGCTGGAGGTGGGCTCACAATTTACTAGGAATCAAAACATCTAATTGACCTGATAGTTTTAGCTGATTGAAACCCTAATTACAAATTAGTTGCCTGAGAAGGGTCCACAGTAGAATGCACCAATATCAACACAGCAAACATCGCTGCATCCTGTAATCGTCACAATATGGCAACTACCTAAATAAAACTGTCCGTTACATTATGTTGGGCTAATTTTACATTTATCAGGGTGCCATTTTTCATTATTTGTGTATTATGTGTTGTGTTTTTGCAAATCTAACAAATAAATGGAAGGAACACAAAAGATTACTTTCATTTTACTGGATAAATAAACAGGTTTGATGCATAGAAAATAACTAAATGCAGCTCACTGTGGACTCTGCTACTGAAGGCTGCAGCACTGCTTCATGCCATATAACGTGCAAACATCTACCTAGACAGTTGTCATAAGACACTGCAATCTCCTGACATCTGCAACCAGAATGAATTTCCAAGCTGATTCATTTTTATAAGCTGGATGGGAAAGGCAGGGAGCAGACTCATCAATGCTGTAGAATCACTACTTCAGTCTTGAAAGCACTGGCAAAATAATATTTTATTATTATTGTCTGTGTGTTGTCTGTGTCCTGAACCTTACCCACACATTTTATGAATGCAATAGTTTTTAACTTCCCTGAGGTGCTTGTTTAAATTGTATAGGCTATCACAGATGTCCACTGCCCACTACAAGTCCAACTTGCATCACAAAAATGCAACCTCGAGGGATTCTTGTAATAACAAATGCATCAAGCGTGCAACCATAACTGTGAATTTGAATAATATGTTTAGATAAAGTATTAGGGGCTTACAAGCAGGCAGATTGTATTTTAAATGTCTTAAGGGGCGCTATGTAAACTAATTTTCTTGAATGTGATTGTAGTTGGTTGTACACTTCAGTCTCTGGAGATCTCAGTCCCCATGAGACTTGGTGGACATAATGTTAAAGGGCCTGCGCACTCAGTAGCAAAACAGATGACAGCAACGTTACAGCTTTATCTTGTGGTGCCAAGCACTGCTGTCTAAAAAGCATAACCTAGAGCTAAAGAGAGGCATAAAACCAAATGCCCCATAACACCTGGAGGTGACTCTAATTTTCAAGCAGGTTCCCTATATTTGTGTGTTGTGAGTTTATATTCTTTCTCATTGCTTAATAGAGTGCAAACATATGGTGAGTGCTCAAAAGCGACTTGTATTTCCCGCTTTTCCTGCCTGTGTCTGGCTTTCAAATTGAAAGACCGGGCAGATTTAG
>OMLB01060657.1:17500-19844 GCA_900302555.1 Myripristis jacobus
TGAATTGGGACTTCCAGGGTAAATACTGAGAGAAGGCATGCATGCACTGATGTGGGAAATTGCATACAGCCCATATAATACATGTTAAATTGTTCCCTAGCCTGGGTCTTGCGGTTCTACATGGAAAACAGGAAGTAGAGTATCACAAATGACTAACTTCAAAACATTTGAAAAGACTTGCCTTCTCTTTTTATCTGTCTCTTTGTTGTGTTTGGGAGGAGATGAGCATATATAGGGGGCTACCGAGGGATAGCAACCACAGAATAGGAAAAGACAAGGGGATTCCTTGCGGTATCTGACATATCATGCACAACATGATGAGATATGAAGGCAGAACAAACTCACCTCTCTATTTCCCCCTCTCTCCCCTTTTCCACTCATCTTGCCCATTCTCCTATTGTCCTAAAGAAGGACATTTTTGTCCCATGGGGGCTAACAATATTGACGTCAAGAGATGAGTTATTGATTTAGAAAAGAGGACAGCGAGACAGTTTACATGCAGCAGGCTATCCCACGAGGCCCCACACGGCACTTGCATTTATACATGTATGTGCTGGCATGATTAAACGAATATTCATTTTGGTCCAGGTTGATGTTTATTGAATTTTTTTTACACATGTCAACCGGACCAACACATGTACTGAGGAATGAGACGGATGTGGGCTCTCCTCTGTAACGTGCCACATGGGCTTTGGCGCTAGCTAGCTGCGCATCTTCATTTGTTGGAAAATTGATGTGGCACTGCTTTGTTCTGCAGCCTTACAATATCTGTACACATAATGAGACTGCATTCTGTCCCGATTGAACAGGATGATGACATCGATATGAAATAGTTCTGGCCTTCCCATGCCTTCCTCCACATAACTTCTTGCCAAGTGAGCTGTTTGACCTGTATTGGTTTGCACTCATTTGGACATACGAGGGGACAAATGCACCCCAATCCTGTTAATATCCATTTAAAAGCTTCTTAATAGCAACATAGCAGGTAATCGCCTTTTACATATTTCCATATCTCTCCAAATGATGCTCATGAAACAATTTAAATTGGATGAAAGTTCTATGTAGCTGCCCAGTGTAACAGATAACAGGAGTTGAATGGCTGAGGCGAGAGAGGGCATATATGTATCCACTTGCAGGAGATATCAATAACCCAGCAATATACAGAACATATAGATTCCCATCGCCAATTATGCAAATGTGGGAGTGACATGCGAGCCTGGGCCTGGCATGCGACGAGAGGAGAATTTGCCATCGCCTGGTTGTTCTGCTCTTGCTACCATTAGCATTAGCATTGTTCACACATCCCCTCATCTCAGGCCGCTTCCACCCCTCCCCCTCTTCTCTCTCCCTCCCTCCATCTCCCTCTCCCTCCACTTCTCCATCTCCTCCTCCTCCGTCTCCTCCTCCTCCTCCTCCCTGCCTGCCTGCCTGCCTGCGTCCTCTCTTTCCTGTTCTCGCTGCAGTGTTGCTATAGCAACGGAGAAATGTGGGAATACCTCCGTCCTTCAGAGAGAGAGAGGGAGAGAGCGGGAGAGAGAGAGAGAGACAGTGAGTGAAGGGGAAGAGAGGAAGAGAGAGAGACAAGAGGAGGAGAGGAGGGAAGGGAAGGAAGCGTCGAAAAGACTGTTAATTACAAGACAGAGAGCAAGTGGCTGTGAGTCACCGCCTGAATGGACACCATTGCCTGTCACTTAGCCCCTGACTCCCAGCACTAACCCCCTCCCCACTTTGAAAAGCTCCCCTACCAACTGATATTCAGCCTTTATGAAACGATGCTGCCAGAGGGATGGATGGGTGGGTTGGGGGGCTTGGGTGTGTGTGTGTGTGTGTACTTTGGGTGGGATCTGGGGGGCCCGGCTGAGATGGCGTGGCGTCGCGGAGCCACGGCGCAGCTTCACACTGGGCCCTACGCACGCCATTTGTTTGACGATCCATGTGTTCTGGATGTCTCCATTTGTAGTGAGGCTGCTGTTTCCATGACAACGCCCGGCCTAAAATAGCACCGCACTTTCCTCCCTCTCTCTCTCCCTCTCTCTCCCTTTCTCTCTCTCTCTCTCTCTCTCTTTACCCCAGCCTCTCTCTATCTATCACTCCTCTCTCTTTCCTCTTCTCACTCTACACTCATATCTGTTCATCCCTGATCTTTGGGCCTTGTTGTATCAGGCTGAGATGTCCCATACTGTCTGCTAATCTCCATTCATCATATGGATTGAAGCTTCTGCCCTCCCCCATCCCCCTAACCACCCTTTTCACACACACACACACACACACACACACACACACAAACACACACACACACACACACACACACACACACACACACACACACACAGAAACATGCAGT
>OMLB01060659.1:0-10609 GCA_900302555.1 Myripristis jacobus
TCTCTCTCTGTTAACGAGGCCTGACAGCTTCCATCCGAGCTCATGCGACAGTGAAAGGCAGCTCGGGCCGGAGCCGGGCCGGCCCGTTTGATGTCGGTGTCTCTTTCCCTGTGTTTGAAGTCTCCGCTCCCTCTGCCTCTGTTTGCTATTTTGGAAGCCACGTTGTGTCGGGACGACCCGAGCTGACCTGGCCGCTGCTAACCGTCCTGGAAAATCACGCAGTCCAAGGAAAAGAAAAAAAAACCCAAAACACGTGATATCTGCCTGTTTTTGCCACCCCGCAAACTGATACTAACACCACAACCGCTTCGTGATCTGAGCCCAGATTACCCTGCCGTGTTTTTTTTCTCTTTCCTGGGACATACAAGAGTTTCATTCTTTACTGTGTGGCCAGAGGGGTCTAACAATTTTTCTCTCTTTTTTTGTGGTGTAAGCCAGGAAATCCTGGGTTGGCGTGCCGGCCTGGCTGCCGTGTCCATTGTCTGGCCCCTCGCTCACTGCTCCCATTGATGCTCTCCATCCAGCTGTAAAATCTGGTGTGGTGTGTGGTGTGTTGGAGGGACAGAGGAGAAGGAGGGGTGGGGATATACAACCCCAGTCCGAAAACAAGATGTCACCCCCCTCAGCCCGGGTCAGATCGGGGTAAGAGCTCAGCGGCATTGGCGTTGGAGGGATAAAAAACATGCCATGTTTGCATCCTGTGTGCTTCCTCTGGACTGGGTTCCTCCCATTTCTCTCTCTCTCTGTCTCTCTCTCCTGGCCGGGGCTGTAGGTTTTCATGGTGCATTTCCCTACTTCCACCACGGACATTCTGCAGCATTTAACACGGGGGGCAGATTAGCATAACGGCCTCCGCAGGAACCCCGTCAGCATTAAAACCACTTCCCCAGGAAGTGCTTTTCTGCATAATCTGCTCCTCCGGTCGCCGCCGCCGCTGCCTGACCTGAGAAAACACCACTGCCCTTCCTGTTCATCTCTCTCTTTCTCTCTCTCTCTCTCTCTCTTGCTCTCTGTCTTTCTTTTTCTGTCTTTCCACCTCTCTCTGTCTCTCCCCCGGTCTGTGTGTGTGTGTGTGTGTGTGTGTGTGTGTGTGTGTACATGTTAGAGGCCAGAAGGAGGTGAATTACAGGAAAAGTGTGATTTAATACTGTAACATTAACAGACCGCAGCTCTGGAAGTTATGCAACAAGAGACTCAGGGTTCGAGGAATCCTTCTGGGTTTTTTTTTTTTTTTTTGGTTTGTGTGCTCACAAAACACTCAGGCCCAGACCTCATTTAACAACAAGAAAAAAAACAACAAAGCCAATGAAAACACAAGAAGTGAGCACATCCTTTGTTCCTGCATATTTTCGGCACATCAAGGCTGAATGCTGCTGCAGCGAAACCCATCCGGCGGAAAAGGAGACAAACTCTTCCAATAAACTGGCTTGTTTTCCTAACAGAGATCCAGATTCCCACTTTCCCACATCCGACTGAAAGAGTCGAGACACAGCAGAAGATTGCAGGACGTCCTGCTGAGGAGAAAAGAGTAGAGTCCAGTGGAGTCAAGGCAGGGAAAAACAGAGCAAAAAAAAAGTAGAGCAAGGCACAGTAGAGTTAAAGTAAAATAAGCCAGAGAGTAAGGCAGAATTGAGTAGAAATATGTAGTACAGCAGAGTAAAGCAAATTAGAGTAGAATAAAATAAAATAGATGAGAGTGGAGATGAAAAGGGTGAGACTGAGTTAGGTTGAATACAGCACAATAAGACGGAATAGAATATGATAGAATAGAATAAAGGAGAGTAAGGCAGAGATGAAGCAAAATAAAGAAAACTGATAATAGAATAGAATAGAATAGAATAGAATAGAATAGAATAGAATAGAATAGAGCTGAACAGAAGACTTGCAACTGTACACTCATTCATCTAGGCACCTATATGTACACCAATAGTGCACATTTTTTTCTCATGTTAAGACACACACACACACACACACACACATACGCACAGGGACTGGACAAACACTCCGACATGCCAAGACTTGAGGGGAGACAGATTGGAGAAACGGTCCAAGAACATATCTTGGATTTTGTTTCAGCCTCTTGGTTCTGCCGCACCGGATAGATTTGATTACGGCAACAACCACAGGCCAAATCTAATTTACACATTTGTCATAGCAGGATATCAGCCGTGTGTTTCAACACAGGCCGCGATGTGCACGCCGCTTCCCAGTCATCACTAACAACACGATGGCTTCCAGGCACGAGCCCTCTCCTCCTTTCTGTGCTGTTTGATAAACAATCAGAGATTGATCAAACGAAACACGCTGCAAAAAATCCCTGTTATCAAGTCATATAGTCTCTTGTTCAGTGTTGAGATCTTGTTTTTCTTCAAACAAGTAAAAAATCTGCGGGTGGGACAAGATAATCCCACTTGTTTCCAGTGCAGTTTCACTTGTTGGCACCTGTTGGGAACAGGTGTAAATATGTTGAAACCAGGCAGGGTGAGGTAGATCAGCCCTCTAGGATCAAGAAAATTTATAAATCTATAAGAAGAAAAATATTACCCCCCCAAAAAGAAAATGACACTTGATTCAAGAAAAGAAACAAGAAAAGTGTTTTATTTAAAGGGCTATTTAGGTTGTCAACAAAGAAACATAAAGTACCTGACACATAAACCTTGGTAACAATTTTAATTATAATAATTTTGTGGAGGTTTAAACTGCTGGGGTCAAACTGACCCCAAACATAAAAGATGTTCGTAAATTTGAACATAACAGGAGGGTTAAGTGTTTTAGGTTGAATTTTTTTTAGGGTGAGAGGAAGCTGACATCAATTTTTAACATGTTAAAACCATCTGAAAGGGGCTTAGGCCTGATTCACTGGGCACTGCGACTTTGCTGCTTGACTTGTCCCTTCTCCCGACTCAAAGGACGGTTACATCACACAGCTAAAACGATACGAGGGTCCGAGAAGGGATTTGGCCCTTGTTTATTGTTCGCTAATTGCCCTGTGGCTTCACTTAGCCGCTCGACTTGAACCTTGTAATTAGCTACCGGTCATTTCCTGTCAACGACGCCTGGACCACCCACACCTCTGCTGAGTGGAGCGGCTTCATTTATGATACATCATCTTCTAGTTCAAGATGATTGGACTGTGAACATCATAAAAAATGTTCAAGTTGTCAAAGAGGTTAGCGAACTGAGGTTGAGTCTCCAGACGAGCTGGAAAAAAACCTGAGGGTGAACAACAAGGCATTAACAACGGAGGTGGAAGTAAATAATTCCATTTAATTTAGTACATTTTTGCTTGAGTTTTGTCCTTGATTAAATTTTAAATCAGATCTATTACAGAGAACAAATGAGAACAAATTTAGCACAACTAAAAGAGGCCGATATGCAGCATCTTCTCATTTTTCAAAATGTATTATATGTACGTGACACACTGGGACACTGGGACATACAGTATATTTGGCAAAAAATATTTAAGTATTCTCCCCAAAAAAATGTGCGACATTTGAGTTGCTTGATTATTAAAATTATAATTTGCTTTTTCAGCACTGAAGGGCTGGGCAATAAATCGATTAATTCAGATTTATGTCTTAAATCAATGCAAAAAAACCCCCCAAAAAACTAATGAATGGTAAAATTGAGATTTTAACTGTGTATGTTATAAAAACATCTCAGCACTCTGTCAAACAAGCCAAACAATTCACTCATCTACAGAGAATGTGCATGGCCAGAGATGCATACGAATCACCAGTCACATGATCATGAAATTCCCATCAGCTGTAGGTAGTTAAAAACAAGACAAATCTAGATTCAAATCATAAATCGTGATTAGTTTGAAAAAATTTAGATTTTATTTTTTGGCCATACTGCCCAGCTCTGTACTAAAGTTAAAATGAGGATTTAAAATGGACCTATTACCGTTTGCTAAACGCCGTCTTATACATTATTTTATGACAGCTCCAAGAAGATCAGGCAGCACACACCAATTCTTGTTTCGCGTGCCACTGCATGTTGAATGGATGCAGCTTTCACAACAGGCACTTACAAGCCATGATTTCTGATCATGACCCCTTCAATTGCACCGTCCAGTTTTAAGCTGCAAAAATGGCCATTGTAGAAAAGTGAGGGGAGTGTGAGGTAAGGTAAGAGCTTCTGGTCTTTTTCCAATGAATAATAACGAATTTCCACGAGCGAGTCTGCTTGGCTGTACTCAAGTCTTTTCGTAAGGGGAAGTTTCGTGATCGCTGGCTTTTTGAGGCTTAGATTATAGCATCATGACTTCTGGTCTCTGCCAGGGCTTAAAGGTGAAAGGTCAACTTTCAGCCTCACTGACCAGACTGACCTTTCCCTCCCTGCTGCTGTTGGAGCCCTGAATTAAAGACTCCACTAAAGCAGGGTCAAGTGGGGATCGCCAAGGCCAGCTAGCTAGTTCAATGGACTATCTGCCCAGCTAAAAGTATTCATAACACAAAAAAACAGGATTTGTTGAACCCAGCTCATTTGACGTGCCTATAACATCTCTGTTATGAGCAATCTGAGGGACAATCAGGCTGATGAACACGAATTTCTCTTAAAGCCCAATTTAGACAGGTTTACTTTCACAGCTGATAAATATAAGCCCTTCCAAATGGAAAGCTGCATATGGGAATTTAATGGACAGATGTTTTCACAAAAAAATTGACCGCTATCGAATACTGCTGGTGCTTTGGCTGATTTATATCTATTTAGAATTCTCTTAGAACGCAGTTACCATGCCTTTCACTGAAAAATCTGCACACACCGCTGTACGCTGCTGAGCAACTCCTGACGAAGTTAAAGGAACGGTGTGAGGGATTCAGAGCCATCTAGTGGTTACAAGGCAGAATGCAACAAAACAGCATCATCCCATACCCCCCCTCTCCAAAAGCGCCCCCTGAGGCTGGAGGCCTGCTGAGTCCACCTCACTGAACTATGGTAAAAAATGGCATTGCAATCTGAGACGACATCGACAGGTGACCAGGTCATTTTATTTGGAATTTTAAGTTATTTAATTAAACTACAAAACATTCTATCATAACTTACACATATACGCTTATACGATTTTTTTTTTTTTTATACACTAATGAAAAGAATGTTTATGAATATTATATCCCATATTATATCCTATCCTCTCTACATTTTGGGCAGGCACTTCATTCCCTTGCCATCCTAGGAAATGAAAACTTGCTGCTGACGGTTTAGCTTAGCCAGAAAGGAGGGACCAACTTTGAATGTTGTGTTTACAAACCGCAGCCAAATCCTGCTCATTCTGCCTTTAAGCAGTTGGTTAGATATGAAAACAAACTATGTCAGTACCTATAAAGAAACATATGTTATTATAATTAATAAATGATCAGTACAGTGCAGTCCATGGCATTGAAAAAGCAACAAGTGACATTTCTGGGAAATAGTCAGTCCGCTCCAGACGATTAAAAACGCTGCTTGTAGGAATGCAGGTCACTGGAAATCCATGGTGTAAATGCAGCCATTAACATTCTGCTCCATGTGTCTGGCTTTACGCTGAAATCTCGTTTTTTTCATTAACAGAGTGGCTCCCAATGCATTTTCCATGACAGCTCAGGTCAGGACCTCTAAGTTGCACTGTCCAGTCTTGGGGTCTAAATGACTGCCTGCGGGGACATTTGCCCTCTGTGAAGAGGAGCAGATTGAGCAGAGGGTGGATGGGTGGGAAAGTTAGGACCATTTTGTTTAGAGTGAATTGTCTGATTGCATCTTCCAATTTTGGACCTCCGAGGAGAAATTTCTTCATCGTTGTCTTGCTGTGGCTGTTGTTGAGATGAGGAGCGACGCCCGGATGCCCTGTGTAGTATTGGGCCTCAAAAATGGCTTCCAGGGACATGTGACCTCTGGGTTTGCCAAAGGTCAAAGGTCGAGGCCCAGGCAGACCAGACTCACCTTCCCCTCCCTGCTGCTGGGGACAAAGCTCACTTTCATCCTGCCAGGACCCTGCAGCTGCATCATCCTGTTGTGGGCCTCAAACAACAATTTTCCCAGGATCCCTAATCAAAAACGTTTACTTTTAGCAGAGTGATATTCTGTCATTTTTATTATATTTCTATAATTTGATCATCGCAGTGGGATTTGCTGTGTAACCATAACCTCAAGCTTAAGACTTTCACCACTCTCTTTATTTTTTTGTCCTTCCTGTTACTCTCCACTGCGTGCTAATTCCCCAGTTAGGCCAGAAATGCCAAAGAATCAACATATGACAATAAACAGAAAGTAGAATTTCATATAAGGCTCTACTGCCGGAGACAATGCCTGTATTTATCCAGGCTGAGTGCTGTAAAGGTCCTGACCTGCAGACCTTCAGCTCACAGCCTGCAAAACAACAGCTGGCATGGAGGATGGGTGGAAGATATGGGAAGAAGGGAGTGTGGGAGAAGTGGGAGAGGAGGGAAGGAGGGAAAAGAGAGGAGAGGAGGAAGCGAGGAGTGAATGAAGCAGCGCTGCCATGACCTTGTTCCTGTTTGCAGGGATTTGTTCTGATCGTGAACATCCACAAACATCGTCAGGGTGACCCGGACACTGATGCAGTTGCTGTGCAAGAGCTGGACCAATGCTGTGTCATCTGTTGGGGACACTGCAAAAAAAAAAAAAAATCATCATATCAAGTCAATTAGTCTCATATTCAGTGTTCAAATCTAGTTTCAAATCTAGAAAAATAAATCTGCCAGTGGGATGAGATATTCCCACTTGTTTCCAATGCTAAGCAACTTGTCTCCAGGATTTTCTTGAATCAAGTGTCATTTTCTTGATCCCAGTGGGCTGATCTGCATCGCTCTGCCTTGTTTCAACATGTTTATACTTGTTCCCAGAAAAATTACTGAAACACGTGACACTGCATCGGAAGCAAATCAGTCAGTCTCAACCTTGAGGTCCCCCAGGCGTCCTGTAGGGGGTCTTCATATAGCTTCACTGAGGCTGCAAAAGACAAGATTTAAAAAATTCATATCTGCAAAAGAGAAGTGTTCGGTCCTTGCTAACTGAAGGTTTTTTCCAAGTGGCTCAAATCTTCAGATCAACATAACAAGATTTTGGCATTCATTTTACCCAATCACAGCAGTCTTTACTATATGTGATTTACTGTCCCACTGGACCAAAAGCCCATCAGTCCAGTGGCCTGTTATCCCAAAAACAAATGCCCACCGCTCAGAAAATACACAGTCTGGAGTTTCCAGAGTTTAGTGACTGCCGGTGTTATGACACTTTTGCATCCCTGCTGATAAATGCATCCGCCCGTTTATACCCTAACCTGAACCTGAGGACACCCTAGATTTGGGGTTTCACAACAATGGGATAATGGGCCATCAGACTTATTGGACTTAAAGCCGTCAGAACAGGCTTTAAGTCCTATGGAGCCTTTTTCAGACCACTGGGCTTTCTGATTAATGGGCTTTTGGACCAATGGGGAGTCCCCCTAAAAGCAGCTACCATGCGGAGCTAATAATGACTGCGGTACTCTGAATTCAGCTTCTGGACTTGCAGCTCAGGACTTCATGCAAACACATTAATGTTAAGAACACCAGGGCACGCTCAGGAGAAAAACAACGCTAGCTAACAATAATGCATTAAACTTTTAAGTGGTAGCTGTTAGTTTGATCGGTCTCTCTACTTTACCAGGACAATGGGAGCTGCACTCTGAAGATAGCAAGTCAGCTGCTTTAATAACATTAGCTCACAACTTCAAAGGTAACAGTAATGTCTTCAGTGATGAGCCCATTTTGATTGGATGATATGTGTGTTGAATTCATGACAATACTCTCATGTTGGCCTGAGAAGCTTCATGAGTGAATGAGTTTTTACAGATGTAACGTATAGAAGTATACAACAGACCCAAAGGAGCTCTTGTTTGTGTGTGTGTGTGTGTATGTGTGTGTTAACCTCTGTTGGAACACTGTAATATTTCCATCATACATATTCATATTCAAAGAGAATTTCTATTTGTTGTGTGCATGTACATATTTGTCAGGAAAATATCTACCATCACTAAAAGAACTTTCCATTTTTAACCAGCCAAACTTTGCCAAACCATTGCCAAACTTATTTTACTTTACTCATTTTATCTATTTTTGGTATAATATTCTGTTCCTTCAGCAGATTTTGTTACATCTGACTTTTCTTCACACTCATTCATCTTGTATCTTCTCTCTCTTCACTCCTCTCTCTCTCTCTTCTCTCTCTCTCTCTCTCTCTCTCTCTCACACACACACACACACACACACACACACAAAGGATATAAAATATAAGAGGAGATCAGACGGGATGCAAATGATCTCCTCGGTTAACTGGGATGTTGTAGCAGCAAATATCAAAAGGATACAGCAAAGAAAAGCAGACTGTATGTATAAATAGGGAAAGAGATGATGGGAGGGACATAAACACAACTGATATGTAAACACGTTCAGCCCTGCAGCTTATTAACTGTAAATGTACATGTGCTGATGACAGCATGAAACATATACGTTCAGAGATGAGGTGCAAACACTACATATATTCAGTATAAATGTGGAACCATTAGTTTAATTGCAAACCATAACACTGAAATATTGCTGGTTCTGGTTTCTTCATGGACACACACTCACTCACACACACACACACACACACACACACACACAATCCAAACTCTGAGCCAGCCAGGCTCGGCTTAAAGATGTTTTCAGCTGTTGCTGCTGCTTGTATAATTGCTTCTTTGTTCGCTAAGAGCTTTGGGCTTCTCCGCCTCCCCCATTACCTCCCTTACACCTCCCCTATGTCTCCCCCTCTATTTTCCCTAAAAACATCCTCTTTTCCTCCCCCTGTCTCGCCCCGTCTGGACGGTTTCCCCCTACTTCAGCCAGGGTGCCCCTCCACCTTTACCCAACCATCGTCGCCTCACCTCTTCCCCTTGCATCCCCAACACACCTTCACTCCATCCCACCTCCCCCATGGCCTTATAATTTCTGTTATTCATCTCAGCTATTGGATAAAATGTCCCTTAACAGTTTTTGACTCCTTGTGATCAGGTACTACTCACAAATCTTAATCCAAACCCAAAAATTATGCTGATTAAAAAATAAAATTTTTTAATGAAATGTCTGAAACATCTGAACCTTCTTCAATACCACACCCACCTAAATACTACAAATCATTTAGTCTCGTATTTTGATGCTGAAATTTTGTTTTTCTTCATCAAGGCAAAAAATCTGCCAGTGGGATGAGATAATCTCACGTTGGTGAGTGTGGCTTCAGTGATGTCCCCTGTAGGACATGTAGGAGCTTCAAGGTTGATGACACTGACCATGCATCTGGAAATTTTTCAATAGTTCAATGCCTACAAGTCAATCTGCATTGCAAAAAAATCCCCATCTCAACAAGTCATTTAGTTGCATATTCAGTGTAAAAAAAATCTTGTCTTCAAACAAGGTAAAAAAAAAAATCTGCCAGTGGGATGAGATAATCCCACTTCTTTCCAGTGAAGTTTCACTTCTTTCAGAAATTTCTCTGGGAGTAAGTCTGTTGAAAGAAGGCAGAATGAGGCACAAAGTGACCTTGTTAAAAGAAAAAGATTTAGACCTGAGTGTGAGACTGATTGGAGTTTTTTGCAGTGCAGGCCCCAGTCTGAGTTCAGACCCAGATGCACCTCACATCAGAAAATGACAGAATACTATTTGTAAAAAATAAAGTGTCTGTACTAGCATACTTAAAAAAAAAAAAAAAAAGTAGTGGGAAAACAGCTCCTAATGGATCAGGATTCACAAAAGAGAAAAGGTGGGAAACTGTACAAAGCACATAAGAGTGTGAAACAAACTGATTAAACAGATGTGTCCATTTTTGGCTTTTGAGATGCTTGTATTTGGTAACATTCTTGAAATCAAATAAACTGCCTGTTTTGTGCATGATACAGTTTCCCATCTTCCCTGTAAATGTTTGAAATATCTCTCACCACTAACCATCCATCCATATGAGTCATATTTTGTGATACTTTGTTGTAAAAGATACCTGTGATCAGTGTCACGGAGAAAACACTGAATTGGAGGAGTGAGATGCAGCATTTCCTTGATCCTCTTTACTTCAATACCCCATCAGTGTTTTATGTGTTACATTGACACATGACATATAAATGAATGACCAACATCACCACAGAAAATAGCATGGAGCATCACAACGAAAATGGCAACATGCTTCGTTCTCCCAACTTCCATCAAAGTGTGATGGATGGATGAACTAATGAAGGAACAAACCACAGGAGAAAATTCCTCTCAGTTCCTCCAATGTTTCACTGCAGGGGACAAAAATTAAAATACCTCAACTACTCAACTAAGGTTACATACCAAGAGGCATACTGAAAACATCTATATTAGTGCTTCAAGAGCTGGCCCAAGTCCAGACTCTATGAATTACCACCTATCCATTCCTGCACCATCCATCAGACTCAAAGAAAAGCAAGGCATACCTCTTTATTAAAAAAAAAAGAAAAAAAAATGCTCTTACTGAGGTGGCATTTCAACAGGCACACTTAAAAAAAATCTTTGGCGCACTTACGCACTGGCACAAGTCCAATCTCTTTGTATGACCATCCATCTTTCTCTGGAACCCACCC
>OMLB01060660.1:0-10796 GCA_900302555.1 Myripristis jacobus
CCCTCTATCCTTCTGTCCCAGCCTCCTCTCCCCCTCCTTCCCCACTCCCCTGCGTTCCACCCCGCTCCGCTTGCTCCTCTCTCTCCAGTCACCCTGCACCCCTTGAACCCGCAGTCCTTCATAGACAGAGCGTGGCCAACGAGGTTTCAGCAGAAGGCGTTATGATTCTCACAGACTGGCAGCCATGTTGTTGCCCCCGCCTTGGCAACACAGACTAGTGACAGAGAGAGAGCGTGAATTTTTTGGCTTGGACAAATGCCTGCCTTTTGAACTGGGGATGTGTCAGTGCTTCACCTCCAAGTTCTGTTCCCATAGACATACACGCACACACACACGCACACACACAAACACACACCTTGTCCAACTATTGACTGTTTTCAAATGAAAATGTGTTTCTCCATTTAGCCTCCTGCCTGTGTTGCAGCAGACAGTAAGAAAACTGTCTTTGATCCTTTGCTTTTTCTATCATTCGTCATTCAGGCCCAGAATAAAGGGAATGGTGCACCTGTTATTCAAAGAATAGCTGGGCTTGTCTCATCCTCTCTCTTTCCTTCTCCACACCAGACAGACCAGCTGCCTTTTGAAGTATCCTTCTTGCCGGGGACAGAGGAGCAGGAGGAAGCAATATTGCTCTCCCTTATCTCCATTTCATATAGGTTATCTAAGTTAGAGTGTGACTTTCAACACACATAAATAACGTTAGGGGCCTGGGGGGGCATAACATAGCCATGTTAACCTTGATGTATATTTGTGCATGTGTGTGTCTGTGAGACAGAGAGATAACCTACAGGTAATTCCTGACTCACTCATACACACACATACACAAACGCACACACACACACACACACACACACACACACACACACTCAGTAGGACGGACAACTAATTTCCATATCTGACACCTGTAAAGACCTGTTTTGTCTCTATAGTGTAAATATTCTGAGAGCGAGAGATAACATTAGAGTCATGGGAAACAAAGAAATAAAAGGTGAATTTAACCTTGACAAGTAGTGCGCTGCTTATTTCACACTGTGGTTTCAGTGATGCAGACACGTCAGGTTTATAGCATATTCATATGTGACATATATCAGTAAACAATTTTATGCACCAATGAAAGAGTCAGGTCTTTGTCACATAAAAAAACATATGGAAATAAACTGGAAGTACTGCTCACTTTAAATGTTTCATTATTCTGTTTTATTCATGCTCATCTTGCGACACATTGTTGTCTACAACAAATTCCACCTTATGAATACTGTCAGGTTGTGTGTTCATTATAAAAGAAGGATCTATGACTATTGTAAGGGCCCTTAAATGATCCCACAGGTGTCTGCAGAAAAAGGAGTGGTTACATTTAAAGACACACTGTAATTTCCAAATCACTGTAGGCCCATTCTGGAAAATAAAATCTGTTACTACTTCAGTCTTTAAACCTTTTAGATCACCGTTCACTGTTTCTAAAATACTGAGATTCAGTCTTATAAGTATTCTCCCGTTGTCACTCATGGACCCCAGTTACCCACTGCCCTTTAAAAAAAGCACCATATTTTGTTTTAATTTTGTGCCATCAGTCATTTTTTATTTCAAAGTGGTTATCTCATTTTCAGAATGAATCCCATTTCATTAAACACATTTCATTATAATTTCCAGTCTGACCTTTGGCCCACTGCACAGCAGATGATCCATATCAAGGCTTAATCACCGCTCACTCACAGAACAGCAGGCACTTCATCCGCACTGGATCGCTTGAAAATCGATATTGTACTTAAATATTACACATTTGAGGTAAAAACAAAACCGTTGTGCATCGTTAACTGACAATCTGCCTGGCTCTTTCTTGCACGTCTTGCCCAGGGTTATAGTGGATGGTAACCGTTGCTATGCATGCACGATTGGTGAAGGCAAAGTAGGTATTAAAGCTGCCTGCCAAAGTGTTGATCACTGCAGCGGTCGACACACAGGGAGCAGAACACAGGAGAGAACAGAGCGGTATCCAGATGGTCTATGGACTTGGACTACCCAGAGTGCTTTGAGAGATTGGATTGATTTGCCCTCTGTGATATCAGTGAACACAGCCCAGCATGCAGAGAGAGGCTGCAGCAAAGGGTGGCATAAACACACATGCACATACAAACATAAAAACAGACCAAAAAAAAAAAAAAAAATGAAAATACAAGTCAACCCCTTTGGAGACTCAATAATTAGAGCGCGATTCTTCTCTCTCCTCCCCATGACCCCTGAATTTGTGTGTGTGTGTGAGTGTGAGTGTGTGAGGAAGAGTGAGATGGAGAGAGAATCCCCTTCTTTTTCCACAGGACAGGAGATCAAACAGACTGAGTGAAATATAGAGCGGCAATAATTAGCAGCTGTTACAGCATCAAACCTCTCTATCTCCATCTCTCCTTCTCTCTGTCACACACACACACACACACACGCACGCACACACACGGTTCTTGTTCCTCTGTTCTTATCCTCAAGTTTGATTCGTGGATGCTCAAATATGCTGAAACTCCACAGTTCTCCAATTCACAGCACCGACAATTAGAGGATGTAACAAAATCAACCCACTCCAGCTTATCCTTCATCTTTTCTCCAATTCATGTCCTTAAAAAAAATGCGAATACATCCATACGCTCCACTGGAGGAAAAAAGGCAGGAACAAATCGAACATTTTTTCAGCAAAGGGAAAATTTGACGTGTGCGTTGCATGAGGTGGTTGTGAATCTCCTCTGGGCTCACGGTGGTATACGCACACAGAGGCAGGAGACGGCAAGGGAGCCAAAGAGAAACACAAAGGGAGGGAAATTCTCGAGACCTTTTTCATGATTTGATTTATGGTAACGCAAAGTTTATAAGTCACACACTACATACACGTGCACACACTCGCATGCACACACACACACAGTCACTTACACAGGGGTCATATGGAAATTATCAATCACAATATCACTGTACTTTCTGTCAGTGACTGATTAAATCATTACCTAAGCCCTGAAATTGAGCCCCTGGTGTGTGTGCGTGTGTGTGTGTGTTTGTGTGCGCATGCATGAGTCGGAGTTGATTTATGATTGAGAATAAGCTGTTTCCTCAGTCAATCGCTTCTGTGGCTTAATGAGGTATAAAAACCGAAGCTGGCACTCAGTCAAACACACCACCAATCACACAGAACTCAGAGCCGAGCAGGATCTCTCATATTGGCACCACATTTGATTGTTAGATTGTGGGTATAGATTGGATTGAGTAGAAAGAGCCCCTCTCGGCTACTGAAGTGATCCATTGGCCCAAATTGCATTGCTGTACAAATGAGCCATCTCTTGCTCTCCCACTTTCTTTCCCTTTTATTCCGTCTCTCCTCCTCCCCTTCTCTTTGATTCAGCCAGGTCAGTGGGGCTCTATTAAGCTCCCCTGGCTGTTCTCTGACTGTGCACAATAAAAGGCACCGTTCCACTACCTCCTCTCACCTCTTTTCATTCACTGCCTTCATCTTTCACATGTTTGAATGCTGTTGTGCGGCCCAGACCTTCACACTACAAAGCTGCATTAACATTACACAGAGAACGTAACTCCCATATGTTGCTCCTGCTGAAAAGTGTCTCCTGATTCCTGCAACAGCGTATGGAAAAAAAAAAAAAAAAAGTGTGGCATAGCAGTCAGTAGTCTCTCTTATGCTCCCCTTACCTTTGTGCATTTCTTGGAAACAGCACACTAATATTAAGGTGAATATTCTACTTTAATAAATCACCAAAATTATGAATGATGTGGACAGAGATTGAACTGTTAAAAATAAGAATGCATTACAAATGTACTGTGTTGACATATACATTTAACAGTTTCATTTAACTCAATCGCAAGATAGAATATCTACCCTGAAGGTACGCTATGCAAATTACCAAGGATCAGTTGACAGGAGGACCATTTAGACTTAGCTGACAAAATCTGGAATATGCATTTATCAGTGAGTCAGGCCAACAATGTGAACCATTTGATTCATAGTTATTCCACATTTTTTGTCCGTTGACACCACCGGGTCCACACCTTCAGCAATTTTGGATCGCACCCGCTTAAAAGCAAATTCACATATTTCTACGGACCTCAGATTTGAACCACCACAATTTGTGAACTCCCTCAAAGGTACACTAGACAGAGCTAAAAGACTCATCTCTGATACCATCAAAAGACTCCATGTTGTGTTGCTGTAGGGGATACATGAAAGCAAGGTGAACAAACAGAATATGTGTCTGAGCTTTTACTCCAAAATCACACATCATAGCATTGGGAACAAATCTTTAGCAGATGCCTTTGACATCATCCAAGGTGCTGTCGCCGTGTCCACCAAACTGATCTCCTATATACTTTGACTTGGCTCTCTTGTTGAGAAGAGACTTGTTCGTGTAGGACTTGTATTATGTTGGAATAACTGTGATTCTGTTTTAGGATGGATTTAAGGATTAGAGAAGGTAGTGGGCTCGGTGATACTCTTAAACTTGGCACAGTCGCCCAAGGACATGACACTGTCAGTGTATTGCTCACACTCATTTGCACACACATACACACTGAGGTGTAATAGGGTATAATTGAGGGGGCTGTAATAGTGAGATGTGATGCATGGTTGTAAGACAGCATGGCTAATTCCCTGGTTATGTTATCTCTGAGAGACAGATGTTCCCACCGAAGATTACTATGTACACTCACGCACACGCATACACACACACGTACACACACACACACACGTACACACACGAACATGCACGTGCATGCACGTACACGCACACACAGAAACTGTGTGCATGCACAAACACATGCATGCACACATTCAATCCTCTGACAATGAGAGCAGCGGGACAGTCTTAAATAGTCTTATTGACCAAAAATAGAGATCAATAATGAATGCTGCGTTTCTGCAAGTCAATTATGAGATATAATGAGTTTCTGGTGAATACAAACATTTAGTTTGACAGGGACAGGGAAACAACAGTTCTCAACAATGTCTTCCTCAACAAATATTTCATTTAAAACATTTCTAGCTGGGGAATCCAGTCATCGATGATGACTTCCAGCCATATTGACCAGGAGAAAGACACAGTCCCATTTCTCCAATTAGACAAATCCAAGATAAGCTACATCATCTGTTAATGACCATATTAAGCCCTGCAAAGTCATCAGTGTTAACCCCCTCTAACAATATGTAAAGGTGTGTGTGTGTGTGTGAGTGCGCCTGTGTCCATCCATCAGCTGCAGAGCTTTTCCCAGGTCAAACACAGTGCATCCATTACCCTGAGAACCAGGAAGTTCAATCAGTTAGAGGAAATGAATTCACAGTAAGGGACACAGGTCAGGTGATTCAGGTCGGCTCGTGGGAGCTGTCAGGAAAATCCTTCAGGGTTAGATAGCAATCATTCTCATTATGTCCTCAATTCACAGTTTGACCTCATGGGCACAGAATAAAAATCCTTTGAGGTAGATCAGTGAGATCACTACAGGAAGTTAAGGACATTTTACAGGGTGTGGCAGGAATACACTGGCTCGCCTACTCCGCTCATGCCAACATCTGAGTGCAGCTTTTAGCCTTTAAAAAGAGTAAAAACACATTGCTGGCAACCCGGGAGCCTTAAAGAGTGTTCACACTGAGCAACATCTCCCAAATGTGTTTGGTAGCAACACCACAGCAGGGGACGCCGGTGTCACCAAACGCAGCTACGACACCAGCTCCCTGTTCTCCATGCTCAGGTGATTATCCTGAATTCTGTTTGCACTTGTGAAAGGTTTGTTTACATTTTCTGAAAGCACACTTAGTGTACTTTCACATCTGACATACTTAGTTTGACTGAATTAAGCTCTGGTACATTTGTCTCCTCGGTGCAGTTTGTTTGAACAGGTGTGAACACATTCCTGCTTGAATACAGACCAAATCAAATGCACCAAGGCCCAAATCAAGAGGTGATTTTAATTTTTTTTTTTTTAATACCAATCAATCTCAGGTGTGGTTCAGTTCAGTCCAACACAGAAAAAGGAGGATTCCAAATTTCATTAACCACATTCATGACTTTATTTTTGAAATTTCATATGTCACTAACTTTGCACTCTCAACACACCTCATTTTAATCACCTGTTTACTGAGTTATTATGCACTGCCTGGCCAAAAAAAAAAGTCGCCACCAAAAAAAAAGGTCACACACTCTAATGTTTCGTTGGAACGCCTTTAGCTTTGATTACGGCACGCATTCGCTGAGGCAATGTCACAAGATTTATTTCCGTCCAGTGTTGCATTAATTTGTCACCAAGATATTGATGATGGGAGAGTCGGACCACTGCGCAAAGCCTTCTCCAGCGCATCCCAAAGACTCTCAGTTGGGTAAAGGTCTGGACTCCGTGGTGGCCAAACCATGTGTGAAAATGATGTCTCATGCTCTTTCACAATTTGAGCCTGATGAATCCTGGCATTGTCATCTTGGAATATGCCCGTGCCATCAGGGAAGAAAAAATCCATTGATGGAATCACCTGGTCATTCAGTTTATTCAGCTGACGTCATTCTTTGGGCACATAATGTTGCTGAACCTCGACCTGACCGACTGCAGCAACCCCAGATCAGAGCACTGCCCCCACAGGCTGGTACAGTAGGCACTAGGCATGATGGGTGGTCTATCCTTCCAGTTTTTAATAATGCGTTGGACAGTTCTTAACCCAATTTTAGTGGTTTCTGCAATCTCCTTAGATGTGTTCTCTGCTTGATGCATGCCAATGATTTGACCCTTCTCAAACAGACTAACATCTTTTCCACGACCACGGGATGTGTCTTTCAACACGGTTGTTTAAGAAATGAGAAGCTACTCATTGCATCAGTTGGGGTTAAACAACTTGTTGCCAGCTGAAAGATAATCGCCTATGCAGTAATTATCCAATAGGAGGCTCTTACCTATTTGCTTAGTTTAATCCAGGTGGCGACTTTTTTTTTGGCCAGGCAGTGTATGTCAATGTAATCTAAATTTATATTTCAGCTTATGAAGAAATTACTTATCATCATTTACCAGATTTGTCTCAGCTGCAAATAAATAATCTCCAGCCAGATCGCAGGGCATCTTCTGATGACTTCAATCATGAAATCATCGACCACGTGAAGTCAAACAAGATATTCATAATGAAAACTTTCTGCCGCTGACCTTTAACGTAAATTCCAGCGGTGTATAATAAATGTCAGTGTTAAAAGATCCAATCGGCGATTCATTTTTCTTTTCCGACAAGTCCCACTTTCCACCAGATTTCTCATCACAGTCACGTTCCCACCCCCTTGATCTTTGACCTTCATCTATATCTAAAAAACAACAACAACAATGTAACAGTGTAAGAATTACAGGCTGATATGTACCAAAACTCAAGCAATCTGGGTTTGAAGATACCATTGGGTCCAATTTTGTCTTCGGTCTGCTTGTCTCAACTCCTCAAAGACCATCAGTCACCACCTTTTCACCTTTTGTGCTGTCTCTCCTTTCCCTTACAATATCCACTGAAGTTCCTCAGGGCCAAAAACATGAGAGAGGATGACAACAACAGTTTGAGTGCTTGGGCATGCCTGGAAGAAGATAATATACACACATGAACATATGTGTGTGTGTGTGTGTGTGTGTGCCCAAGAACTTCCTCTGAAACACCTTTCTCCTCTGAGCCCTGATCTCTCTCCTCCTGTTTCCGTTTAACTGGTTTCAGCTTTAATTCTCCAGATTCTGATAATTTCCTCCTTAATCCCTTCTGAGGAGCAACCTGCTTAACTCTCTAATTAAGTCAGTGATACACACACACACACACACACACACATACACACACACACATTCATACAAACACAGGATGAACAGCATACACACACACAGCTGGCAGCGTTGAGCTATCTGATGCACTTTCAATCACCATTTGCTGCTAGCTCTGTTGGTGTGTGTGTGTGTGTGTGTGTGCGTGAGTGTGTATGTGTGTGTGTGTGTCTTTCTATGGGTAGCGAAAAGAATGTGTGTTTGTGTGACTGTATTTCGATGATTAAGTCCCAATCAGGATGTTGTTATGACGACACATGCATTTTTAAGATGTTAATCCAGGATTATTCTGCTCTCCGCTCATCTCATTACAGTCGATTATTAAAAAACACATACACACACACGCATCCACACACAAATACTAATTATGGGCTGGTTTCCCTGGAGACTGAACACGTGCTGCTGGGATTTCCAAAGATAGCTTGAAATACAAGTAAAACTGATTCACGGAAACACTCCTAAAACCAAACCTGTTTACTATAAGCATGCTCCTCAAGCACCCATAAATTGTACACAAATTTGGGGATGTATATGAGGCAAAGGGTTCTGTTCTTGGATTTTGCATATATATATTAATACGTTTTCTTTCATTCCATTATGAATGTATGAAACGACTACTTTGAGCATTTGTTGCACAGCAATACATTTATAGGACTGTGATTTTTACTGAACTTTTGGCCATTCAGAAAGCCATTACGATGGAGAGCGGAAAAGAAAAATGTCAGCAAACAGTCTGAGTATCCTTATAGTCCTTATATAAAAACAGCACACACACACACACACCCCCAGCAACTGAAAATATTCCAGCCTTGCTGAGGCTGATGTACAGGTGAGAGAATAGCCAAGGATTTTGAGATCACCTGAGGCTTTGTGTCCATTCACACTAGGTCAGCTCAGAATAACCAGAAAGGGCTGACCGCCGATGTTCACTCTCCCCTGTAGTCATTAATCACACGGCACTGCGGATGACCTGCATGGACACACACACACAGCCACACACAACACACACACGAATACAGTGGAGCACTGTGAAGCCCATTTTAATTGTAAAGCTAAATGTTAGATGACAGCATTGCTCCAGGTAGCCAGTCCTCAAGGCTTTTATTCCTGGGACTGAATTATCACACACTAAGCATCACGGACATAGATGTTTTTGCAAGAAAAGAAAAGCCTGGTACACAAATAACAACACATCCTATCACATCAAGCCATGATGATCTGTGGCCTACATATACACACGGAGTAGTGTGTGCGTATATATATATATATAGGCTGGAAATTTTCTTCTCGGCTTTATTTGTACGCTCCTCCAACATGCACAATCAGCTCGTGGCATCTGAACCTCGTATTCCCAAACGGACCACTCCGCCTGCAGCTGGGTCACTATCGGGCCCGGGATCTCAGATAACATTCCCATTTACCGGTTTGGGAATTCTTCAAAGAGGCCACACAGCGGCACATGCCTGTGGTGTGGTGTATTTTGTTAACGGGCGCGGTGCGTGGAGAAAATCTCTGTGCTGTGTGTCAGGGTACGCCCGCCACATCCAACTCCTCCTGCAGGCATCTGGTGACAAAATTCAAGTTTAAAAACCAGCCTTCAACATGCACCAGAAATAATGCAGTGTTTTTATTGCTCAAGGAGATCACAAATGTTCCTGTGCAGAGCAAACAAAGCACGCCTGCCATTTGAAACCTCTCATTTTAGACCTTGTTTTGCCTCCTAAGTAATGCTGATGTTAAATAGGTGCTGATTTAACTGTGCAAGTCAATCCCCATTAAGCCAAGGCAAAGACCAGAGATACATTGCTATACTGCATGTGTATGTTTGTGAGATATTAGGGGTGTAATGTGGCAAACTACATCCAATATTGACAGAAAGGAGGCTTGAAAAGCATCTGCCCTGCCCTGAGTGGCTGGACGCACTGCGGATATCTTATAGCATAAGTTACTTTAGGTATGCTGTTGGTTGTAAAAGTCAAGTTCAAAGAACGTTATAATCTCCCTTTTGTAAAGTGACAGCAGCTGATCAAGGCACTGCATCTATGTAGCTGAGTCTACCACTCAAATCTACTGACTCTGCCTCCCCAAGCCAATCTCATTTCTTCACCCAGCTTCTCTCACACAAAAAAAGGAGGGAAAAAAAGTGAGTCCATTAGTGAGCCATGCCATTACAGTAACCCGTAAACCCCTTCTGAGAATTTTAAACGGCTGCCGTGTGATATTCTAAAAACTGGTTTAAAAAAAAAAAAAAAGTCTGAGTTGCCCGATTCTGCTTTTCTGAAAGACGATGTGCCAGCTACTTTGAACGCTCTGGCAGAGAGAGGGAAATGCATGCTGCATAAGTGAATGTCAAATTCTCTTTATGGTGGCTTGTCTTGTTGGATTCAATGAGTTAAAAAAATGAAAAACAATGCAAAGCGGATGAATAAACTGAATAGCATAAAAATCCAAACACTTGCACCCCAACGTGGAATATTGAGCCCCTAAAATAGCTCTGCCTGAAAACGGCACATCATGTTCTGATTGGACAAAACCAGCGCCTTAAATTGGCCAACAGATAATCTGATTAAAATATGTTGATGAATGTATCTCCCTTTAACAAATTCTTTTATTTGTATGTAGTAAATAAATCTGACAAGACTGACTGTATTTTCTACTTAAAGGTTAGCAGGAACTAGAATTAATGACTGAGGATGATTCACCACTTGACATTAGTGTTGTGTAGTGGATGGTGGCAATGTCTTTTTTTTTTTTTTTTAATTACACATCCCATAACACAATACTATACATGAATGCACAATTTGTTTAAAATTTTCAAGTCCAGCATTGTGTGCAGCACCAAGAATGGGACAAGAGAATATTCTGCACATTCACTGCATTTCAACAAGAGCGGGGTTTGGTGGTAGTGTCCCATGTGTGTGGTGCATGATGGGGGAAGACAAGTTGTGGGAGTTACAATTCTTCTTTGTGGGAATGTGAATAAGGTTACAAAATTT
>OMLB01060674.1:0-26175 GCA_900302555.1 Myripristis jacobus
CCCGCAGCCTGCAGGTGACAGTGGCTACTGGCAGGCTGCAGGCTGCAGGTTATAGCGGAAGAGTGCATCAGTACGTCAGGCTTGAATGGTTAGAATTTCTACAATAAGTTTTTTTTTTATTGACTTACCAAGACGCCAGCAATTACGCACAGCGCCTGCCCGCAGTCTGTTCCCTACACGGCTGTGCCACTAAATTTGTCAGGTGCATGTTGGGGTCACATATGACTTGTACATTAATGGAATGTACATGTTTTCTATTAACATACACATTCATCGTCACATGGAGCCCTTATAGCAATATATGAGTGCAGTTAATTGCTCCGATCAAATTTGGAAAACCGGACATTGCTGCAAATTGCCTTTTAATGTTGGCCTGTTCTCCCACAGTGGGGGGAAATCTGATAGCGACTGGTCACATTAACAGTGCCATCCAAGACAGCAGGCATTATTGCGCTTAGAGCCGGCTGCGATATCTCAGACCTATGGATAATGTCACAGAATTACAGCCAAAAGTGGCCTCAGGCAGAGAGTTGAGCATTAGATTGTTGATGATATTAAACACATACCTGTTGGCTAACTCGCGCTGGTAAGAGCCGGTTGCCCTCCTGATCCTCCCGTTTGCATGATGTGCCAATGCATCCATCGCGCAGCATTACGCACGAGTGTCACCACGGTAGTTATATGTTTACAGCAATTAGACTGCTTGCCTCAAAACAATTTACGTTTCAATCTGCAATATCCACCACCCTGGCATAATTTGAAGACAGATGTGTGACAGGAGAACGCACTGTGCTGCAATTTTTTAAAATGTAATTTGTGTAATTTGTCTCCAACCAATGATAATAATTTCATCAGTTACACTCGTTACAATGTAGTCCTCTCTCTCTCTCTTTTTTTAAATTGCATGTTCCTTATGTAATAGTTATGTCTCAGTGGCGCACAAATAACACTGCTGTTTGGAATGTTTGTGATGAAGTAGATTTACAATTAATGTTTGATATGGAGTGTAAATAAATGTGAGAGACGAATCATGATGAAGTTTTTTTTTTTATAAATCACAACCTTTGCGTGGAAAGGGGCGTACGCCAATTTCAGGCCCCGTTTTGTGCGTACGCAATGTTTATAAATGAGGCCCCAGGATGATTATATTGTAAAAAAACAAAAAAAAACAAAAAAACAAAAAACAATAAATACTGAGTGGGGAACGGTCTAAAGATGACTAATAGCTTTACTAGTTAAAATACTACTAAGACCTATCATCCTTCACTTTAATGCATAGAATTCTTTAAGTGTCTTTTTACAGATGTTAGAGTGTATAGTCATTTGAAACTTCTCACAAAAGTAAAATAAGAGTCCTGGAAAAACAACAACAACAACAACAACAGCAAAACTGAACTGGATATATAGTATTTGAAATGATTTTTTTTTTTTTTTTTTTTAATGTCTTTGCTGCTCACCTGCCCATCTCCTGCTCCCAGCAGGTCTTTGGGCTCACTCTTTTTTCCATCTCCCTGGCTCAGCTCTGCAGGCTGCTCTGCCTCTGCTAGTGGCAAGGCAGTGCTAATGACCACCACTGGCCGGCTTCCACCTCCAGCATCTGCTCCACCTAGAGCTGCAGCACGTATTGCACAAGATCAGAGATGTTTCAGAGAGGAGGACAGACACAATTAACTCACTTAGAGATGAGAATAATTTTTCAAAAATGAGCAGTCAATATGACTCTTTTCAAAGGATCTGCTGTTAGAGTTAATGGCCCATTTCTACCTTCTATGGACTTCTGTGTCAGCTCTGTGAGGCTTGAATTTAACATATGACAGTCAGATATCAGTGAACATTGGTGTTTTAAGTATAGCTTCCCCAAGGATCCTCATCAGCATTGTTGCTTTAATCAAAAAGTATGATCGAGGGAAATGCTATGACTATACTTCCTTATTTTGCCACTTCCTGAAAGAAGGCAGTGGCCAGGTGAAACAATAAATAAATGAATCATAAATTAAGAAAATGCAGGAGGCAAAGCTCAAGAATATGATCTTGCAGAATGGATCAAATTGTGCACTGCTGCACAGTTTGACCCACAGACTGAGTCGCCCATTTAGATTTCATCAAGGAATTGCTTAACTATTGCAGAGCAGGAATACGCCAAGCTGCCACACCCCTGACAGTTGACTAACTTGAAAAAAAAAAAAAAAAAAAAAAGCTTATGGCTCTCTTGTTTGTGAACATATTGAAAAAAATAAAGCCTTTCTCAAAAATAAATAAATAAATAAAACATAAACTGCTTTCCTCTTCCTTAGATACAAAACACACAAAATATAACTGCTTTAAAAAATCATCAACATGTATAATGCATGATAATTATGGTGGACTGCTGACAGTGATTACAGCCAAAGTCAAGACACCAAACCTTTGGGTCGGTTGAGCTCCATTCAGCTCCAGTCCGCTCCTCTGCCCAGGGATCCTGCTGTCATCTGACTCCCACACCAACCTGTGGAGCTGTGTGGCAAGGGTGTGGGGAAGCCCAGCTTTCAAAGTTGCATAGAAAGGGAAAGGGACCTGTGTCAAGTATGCCGTAAGAGAATTTTAGACTTCCCCTTGCAAATTTCAAAACAAAACCCCTTATTAATGAGCATGACCTTTCACAGAGCAATTTCCCCTGTCTATTTCCAAGCAATGTACTTCACATTGCATTTAATCTGTAGACTGAAATTGAGTGCTGTCATACCACTTTTGTTGTTCTGTACACACTATCATTTACTAAAACTGTTAGGCAAGTAATTGCCTTTTTAAAAATTACCAGCTATGCCAACTTATTTTGAAAGAAAATCTTCTCACTTCTGCTATTATCCTGGCTGTCTCGGACTGACTTGACAGCAACAAATGGGCTTATCTACCTGTGTTGAACAGGAACAGCCGGTTTTCACTTGTTACTGCCCTTGAAAGGGTAGTAAAGCAATTGAATTACATGTATCACAGCTACAGGAAAACTTGAGTACTTTTGTTTCCTTTTAATATTCTAGCAGCCATATGACCATCATCAACCAATTTTCACCTACAGTTGCGGCCTACTCTGAAAAAAACAACAACTCTTGTATTCATACAAAACAGTTTTATTAGGATCATAATGATGTGGATAGAAAACTATATTGCAAAAAAAGAATAGCAAAGAAGGAATCATAATGAAAAACTCTACAATTGTAACATGCTTTGTTTTTTTATTACTATAGCCCATTTTATGCAGCATGGTGCATTTACACTGAAACCGGAGTACTGTCAATGTGGCAATGTTGCTTTAGGTTTAGCAGATCAGTTTTGTGAAAAGATGTGACTCTAGCTGGACGTTTGTCGCCGTCGTGTGGCGTTTCAGTGTCAAAACAAAACCAGACGCGAGTTGGCTCTTCCCAGTACAGCGACAGAATCTGTATTTAACTTACATTAATCTCTACAGCCTTCCCTTGTGTTAGCCATAACCAGCTTATACCTTACCCTAACATTAGCCATACCTTAACCCTAACCACCATTTACCTAACCTTAAGCAATAAACCAAAACGACCACCTAACCTGTAAAAAAAAAAAAGAAACGCAATATTTTATGTCCCTTCAGTGTTTCCATACTCCACAAGTGCGTCAAGTCAGCGAGTGGTTAGTCGGAAAATACAAGTTGTTTTCAAAATATAACGCCAAAGTTAATAACTACTTATACGAAAATAGCAAATATCGAGCTGCACCGACTTACAAAACATGCATAACACACAGTGGAATCATGGTGTCATGTCAAGTATATCTGAAAATAGATACAAAATCCGGTATCAAGGCGTATCAAGTTGTGTTCGCCGGTTAGGACTTGAATTTGAAACTAAAACCGGAAGTACTATTTGTTTGTTTGTAACTTGATCATTTTATTAACATTGGTGTACCGAGAGAGAGGGGGACATTTCTCAGCACACTTTTACCATTTTCTGCGTGTCCTTAAAACCCGCCACAGTGTTAGCATTATGTTATAACGATAAAACAAGCAAAGTTTACGTAGGATAAAACCCGAAAACCGATATTCCTGTCGGTGTGACGGTTTGCTGTTTTTTCAGCGTACGCACGCACGTCGTTCTCACTTCTGTTTTGGTATGGACGTTTGCCAGAGCAAATGAGTGTTTGGGGACTATGAAAGGTCAGCCCTTTGTATACCGCTCCGTAGAGAGCGGTATACAAGCTAAGTTTGTGTCTAGTAATACCTGAGTGACTGGCTGTCACCATGCGGAGCCAAACGACCTCCCCGCCGGTGACGGTGACTGTGCTGGCCGCCCTGTGGGTCAGTGTGGGTCGGTGCGGTACCGCTGGGTCTCCGTGGCCACGATGCGACACCGGAAAGGTAGGAGTTCATCCCTGCTCCCTGTAAGTTACACAATGAATATGCGAGGCGTATTGAGTTGATTTGATGTACTAAATTCTTTGTCTCTACTTGTAGTTCTCTTTGGAGAAGGACCTGCCTCAGGACTCACTGTGGGACTGTCCTGGCTCATCTTGGCCGGTGTCCAGTGAGGTAACCATGCACACTCTTTACCTAGTCCCATTTAGTCATAATAACCCATCATCTTAAGCCCTTGGTTTGTTACAGCTCGTTCAGGTACTACATTGCTGAGGTTTGCAACATAGACTAATACAGACACAGAGTACCAGGAAGTAAACACTTACAGGAAAGTACTTGGACAGTAATTTAGCATACTGTTTATATGAGTGGAAACTGTGTAGACAATGTCAGAATCATTCTGATGCGGTAAATCCCACCCATCTGGTACATTAAGTAGGATAAATACTCACAAATACAATACAAATACTCAAAACTGGTTGTAGCAACTATTTGTTGATTACTGCATCATTAGAGATTGGTTTGCTCTCAGTGGAGTTGGTTGATTCTCAAATGTATTCCACAAACGTCAAACCTTTTGATCCTTAAGACTGATTCACATCTAACTGTATGATTTATGTGTATAAAAATTGTAATGAAAAAAGCAGTGAAAAAGCAACCCATCTGAAATCAGAAACAGAGTGACTTTAACTTTTTTTTTTTTTTTTTAATGAAGTCTCTTTTTGGGGGGATTTTCAAATTTCAGTTATCAGCTATATTTCAGGGCTTTGTTAATAAGCATCCTGTATCATTTGTGTGTGTGTGTGTGTGTGTGTGTGTGTGTGTGATTGATGTGATTTCTTTTTTAAACTGGCCTACTTTCAAAAACCAAGCTGTCCATGTTATCTTTCTCCTCTATCTGCAGAGGAGTTCCAGTATCGACACGGTATATGATCCTGAGGTGAGTCAACACAAATGGTAAACACAAGTCTTTGTCTTCAAGCAGCTGCTGTGTTGATGGACACTTCCCCCAGAACCTTTGACCCCTGCAGACACCGGACGTGATATGACTCTTTCCAAACATCAAAACAGAACAAGATAACCATGCATCTGCCACATCTGATTCCAAAGTTCACAAATTATTAATGAATGCTTCAGACTTCATAATGAGAGGTTTTACTCTTGATATAATATCAAAAGAATTGTTGTCTGCATATTGACCTCAGCTACAGTGTTGGTTAACAAAAATACACAGGCAGATTGGTACACACTTTGTTTTTGTTGTAGTAGCAGTTCAAGTCAATACAACCACAGCAAATAGGTCAAAATTGAACATCCCCTACCTCCTTTTTTTATCTTGTGGGTGTTTCATGTTTTGGTGTGTGGGGTTAACCTAGATGTAGGAGTGACGATGACTGATTTGACCTTGTTTCTTTTCACCACAGCCAGCCCGACAGGTATGCATGGACAAACGAATCTCCTATAACCGCACCATTCCCAACAGGTGAGGCTTTGTGCACAGAGATATGATACAGCCTGCTGTAGTTCACTAGGCTGTCTAAGTTACACAAGTTAGGGGACTTAAAGGAACAGTTCACCCAAAATATAAAAAAGATATTTTCCCACTTACTCCTGGTACAATCTGTCTATCTTCCCTGTCTCCCAGCTTCCCGATAAAACATGACTGGATGGTTATTGTTTTGTGAATTTCACACAGTCCAGACAAAAAACACGAGATGGATACTCTATGTAATCTGCAGCCATCAGTGGTAAATAGTTTTGTTGGGAACAATTTCTTGCTAGAGGACAGTGACAAACTATTGTCCACCCTAAATTCATGCTCCTTGGAGTCAGCGATACAGTTTATGTATTTTTCTCTTTTAGGTGAACTGTTCCTTTCATTTAAACACACATGCATGCAAATACTGATATGTATACATCACTAGTCATCACAAATGACATGGCAATGTCTTTATTGCGCTCATGTTCCCGTGGTGTCTGTACTTTGTAACAATGCAATAAAATAGTTGAAATATAATTTTGTTACATTACGTGGGCTGTCAAGGGTGTTCATTTGTGTTTGTGTTTGTGTGTGTGTGTTGCAGCGGGGCATACAGACCAGTAAAGGCAGAGAGTGGAGAGTACCTGTACTGTCCTCCTCAACGATGGCTCAATAACCTGCATGTAAGCCACAATAGGGGATATTTTTTCATATTGTTTCTGCCTTTGTCTCCACACTGACCACAACATGTACTGTTTTGGCACGTACAGTAAATGAGTAGGTGTTTTGATAGCAGTCGTGCTGAGAGTTTGACAGCTCCCACAGAATGTTTTGAGCCAAAACATTGTGTTCATAGTCCTCCAGTTTGAATTGGAGAGTACAAACTCAAGACTTCCCATAGCCTGCTCTCTCCATATTCTCGCTGCCTACAACGCTCTGGATCCTTTGCTGGCAACCAATAATAACTCACTCCAGCACACTGTTTCCTCATCGAGTCCTTGCACCTGGCAACAATTCAAGTCAGCACCATTGTGACGAAAGGTTTTCTTTTTTTTTTGTGAACAAACAGATGTTGTCCAAGAGCATTTTTTCTACTCCTGCAAGTCATTGCAAGGCAATGAGCTCAGTGCATTCTGGTTGTTGTAGGTTTTCTACCTTTTGAGCAAAAGGGAATACTACAGCCCCTTTTCTCTGTTATCTCTGGTCATGTAGCACCAATTTCAAAAATATTTCTGCATCTCTACTGCATAAACAGATAGGTTTTATGAAAAGACCACCTTTCCAGTGGTGAAATACCCCTTTAACACAATCAACACAGTATGTGTTGTCCACTTCTTTTCTCCACAGTAAGCGTAACTGTAGAGGATCCCAAAGTGTTTACTCCTTTCGAACTTTCCGTGGCTTAACATTTAGGTTGCTGAAACACTCTGACTTTGCTGCTAAAATAATTGAAAGGTAATGCAGTTTTACATCAAGGTCATGGTGGGAGCCTGGTGATAATAATGGCCTCATGGGTGTTTGTTTCTCTGTATTTTCCAGCATGGAGCTACTGTATTGCTGTACCACCCCTGTGCTGCTCTGCGTGAGCGTCTCCTTCTGTCCGTCCTGGCCCGCTCTTGTCTGTCTGACTACATCCTTACCTTGCACCCAGAGCTCAAAAAACAGACGGTAAGACAAACTCTTTGACTCAGTGGTCAGCGCTGTACAAGGCAGCTCAGCTCAGAATACCTTTTGAAAAGTGTGGAATCACATTGCAGTTAAGCAAATGCATTTTCTGATCACCTGTTGAGAAGTTACTAGTTTTGATAACTTGTATTAGATGCCTTGACTGTGTTGAAAACTTGCTATTAGGTATCAACTGAACACAACCAGGCCTATCAGGTATCTGTTAAATAATGTTGAAGCAGGTCAGACAGGTACACAAGCTACTCAGACACAAGCATTTGAGTCTGCATAGTCACCTGTTGTTGGCCATGTTTTACCATTTATTTGGCCCAGCTGCAGTCCCCTTAAACAAAGAAAATGGAGCAGTTTTTCATCATGTATGTTCAGGGTCTCTCTTTTTGAAGGGAGGCAACATCATTGCAAAGTTGGGTGTTGGTCAGTATGCTTGGTGCAAACGCACACTGGCTCTGGCCATCTTGCACTTATTTATCCATCCATTTAACCACTTATTTGTTTATTTATTTATTTCAAATGTGTGATTTTGTCAGACAGAGTTTGGTTGTAGTTTGGTTTGGCTGTATGAAGCAGTACAAGACTCCCTTACGTTGAATTCTAAGAATGACAGTGGTAACAGGCAATTGGGATTTATTGTAGCTGCAGATATATGAAGAAAAAGGCATTGAAATGGAAGAGAAGTCACTTTTTACATCAGTGCCCACTCATGTAGAGTAGGAAACACAACTATACTTCCTACACACTCGATAATTTACTGTGCAGTTTGAGTTGGAGGATTAAATCTCATAAAATAGTATAAAATTCCAGCATGTTTGGACGAGGCTGCATAAGTATGCAATTACAAATAAAATGAAAGACATGTCATAATAATGTCACTTCAAAATGCATTTGTAATGACTTTATAAACTGGAGCTTTAAATCCAACCCATGAAGCAAAAAAAACATGGGATCATCTGTTTTGTAATTAAATTTACAGTGAATTGTTCTGGATGAATGGCTTCATCTTTTTGACTGACAGAATCAGTGTGTGATCCCTCATCTTAGTGTGTGACCCCCATCTTTGTCTCATTTCCTTTTGTGAACAGTTGCTCAACTAGAAGGCAAGCATTTAGTCTGAACCGCTCCAGTTGGGAAAGATGGTCAGCAGTCTTGTAGTCTGATCCACACATTAGAGACATGCTTTAATGCTGTGTCAGTCAATCCCAGTGTGTGAAACATGCATCTTAACTAGCTTTAAATTAAGCTCAGTGAACTATTACAAAAGCAGCATTTGATGTGTGGTTACTCTGTAAAACAAAACAAACAAATGAACCACTGGAAAAATCCTAATGCTAGGGATCTAAAAAGTAAACAATTAAAAGTATGTGATTGTAAGCTTCAGCAGTAAGTTTTAATTACTTTTTAAGAACAGGCAATCTGTAATTAGTATATTGAGCATAGTGAATTTGCAGAGTAATTTTCACCAACATGGCTTGGCCGCATTCATCACAATATGCTTCCTGGACCATTTTTGCATTGTGGGAAGAGGGTGTTTGGTCTTTGCTCATAATATTGCATCTTAGCTAACACTTATTCACAGCAATTTAGTGGAACAGTAAACAACCTTAAAATCCTTGAAATACAAACATTAAAACAACTAATAGTAAGGAATACAAGGCTCAGATCTATAGTACCCTGACAGTATTTTTGAGACCACTGAAGAATCATGTATGAGAGAAGTCCTAGGAAGAGAAATAAAATCATAGCAAAGGTGAGAGACAGGGAATTTTTGAAAGCAATTACAAGTAGAGGAGAGGGATTGAGATTAGAGAAGAACGATTTTTCACATGATATTTTAGCCCTTCAGGATTGTTGACGGTCCATCTTTGTTCAGCCGGTAGCCTTGGTATCCTGGGGTCGTACTTTGGAGCTGCCTACCGTGGCCACTTCAGACATCTGCAGCTGGCTGGAGACAACAACCACCACCGGAAGTAGGTATGGTGATGTGTGGCAGACCAGGAAGTATGACCTCCTGTTGACAAGGCCAGCAGAGAAGCACCTGTCAAGAAAGCGAGAGCAGCAATACATGCACCTCCAGACAACAGAGACAAAGGTACAGTAATTGGCTGATGACTGTCCTGATTTTGTTGATGCAGATGGTGTTAATTATCACTATGTTGCATTGACTTGTTTTTATTCCAAACCCCCAGGAGTCTGTGAGGCAGTGCTGTGAGCAGACCCTCTTTCCACTCCTGGATGGAGGGATGGAGGCAGAGTTAGAGTCAAGGAAAAAGAGGAGAAGTATGATAAAATTGAAAGAGGAGAAGAAACGCAGACAGAGCCGAGCTGTCATCAGAGGGAACCAGGAGAACGTAGAGGATAAGGAGGAGAGAGAAAACACAGCAGCACATGGCTTCCCTCTGTTGACTAACCAGACCAGTGGAACCATTTTCAATATCACAGAGAAGATCCAGATTCACAGCAAAACATCTGAACCGTCAGCAGAGCCTCCTCCAAGGACAGGGACTTACTCTGAGGCCAGCCTCAGAGCAAACTCCCCTGGACCCAAGGATGCCTCTTCTTCCCCCGAGTCCGAGATCTCCAACAAGTCCATATCTCTTTTAGTGTCTGGTGCATCGAAAGCTATGCTTACACCTGCACCTCGTGGATCCACGTCCTCTGAGCCTAAACTTCATGCTGAGCCTGAGAATCACAGCCTAACACCGCAGGCAAAACCACTACAGTCCAATCCTGAACCTCCTGACCTCAAATACTCAAACTCCTTAGCTGGGAATGAAGTTATTCCAAATGGTGTGTCCAGTGAACACTCAGTTAGCACCAAGACTGAAACTCCACATTGGGTTCAGGGACAAGCAGCCCTTCCCCCTAGCAAAGAAAATGCTATAGAAGACAATACACATATTGCTGAACAGGGAGACAAAGTCTCAGCTAAATGCAACCCAACACAAAAGGACTTTGATAAGGACAACATAGCACATGACAAGATGAAGGATAATGAAGTAGTAGATGTAAAAGAGCGGGAGGTGGAGCATAATCAAACACAGAGTAACACACACATTCACAGCAAAACTAAAAAAACTGGCTTTGACTCTGCAGCCCAAACCCAGTCCCTACCTGATCTTCTGCCCCAGAACAATCACAGACTCCCTCAGCCAGCCAGTTACCTGCCGAACACCCATGACTGTGGAGACTGTGACAAAGACGGCCACTGTGACTGCGCTGAGGCATCTGGAACCCAGGACCGAGCTGGTGTGTTGAGCAGGGGGATGCCAAGGACCCCCAGGACAGATGAGGCGGTCTGGGCAGCGGCAGCACTGGGCTTCCTGCTGGTGCTCTTGGCACTGTCAGTGCTCCACACACGCTTGTACCGCCACTGGAGGACCACGCCCAGTCTCTACTGGCATGACCCACGGCAGGACTACGACAGCGTAGCAGGTAGGTGGCTGTTGGGATAGCACCATACTGCTGAACCACATATTTCACAGCAGGGCGGCTCAGTTGTCAGAAAGGTCTTTATACAAGTTGTTGGCATGGGGCAAAGTCCCAGTGTTGGTACATATCCATCGTGCTGAAATATCCTTGGGCAAGACACTGGTTCCATAATAAACAAGGATTGCTGTTTTATATCTGAACTCCCTGCAGGGGTCAAGCAGGAGCATCATCTTCTTACTGGTATAAATAAAATATGACACTTTACTTGTAATAGTAATTGTAAACAGCTATAGGAATACTCCAAATTTTGAGTTGCACCCTGTTTGCGCATTTTATTAAAGTACAAATTTATACACAGCCCAAATTGCTGTTACAGTTTAAAAAGTTTTACATGCCCACAAGTTTACAGCAAACAAGATAGCCCCTCACCGTCATGGCAGGAAGGAGAAAAACTCCCCCAAAAACCAACATATAATAGAGAACAAGCACGACACTGCACAGACCCACGGCCCTTATTACGTATGTGTCCACTAAATGTCTGTGAGTACGTGAGACCCTCATGCATCCCTCATCACATCAGCATCTTTAGTGGTAATCACAAATATGGATATTTGAGAATTGTAGCAAATCCAGTAGTGTTGTCAGTGCAAAGTCTATAGTACTGTATATAAAGTATATAAACTCACAATTCAGATTGGCAAGCAACAAAATGTTTGAGTAATGCTAAAAAAGTATCAAATTGACAGATAACATGTGATAACTGTTTTTACAGTTTTTACAGTTAGAGTTTTTATTAACACTCTCCTGTGAAGTAAGCGATCAATTATGATGGCAAAAAATGGAAAATATGTCCCAAATAAATTTAAAAAAATCTTTCAAAGTACCGTTTTACTCTTAATTCCCACTCACCCTCATGACTGAAATAGATTCAATGAGTAAATAGATATCCGAGCTGGTAGTCCTCACATGGAGCATAACCAGTGTATTGTGAGTCCTTTTTTATGACTGGGGCATTGGTTTTGGGATGTTACTCTGATGGGTACTTCTCTGAGATGAAGTAGCAGCATGTGTCCGTGAGTGTGTGGCCCCGGGTGTAAGTGAAATTCATTCACATACCACCATGTGGCTTTTTTGTGTCTAGTGTGCATACAGCAGTTATACACTACACAATACACATTTTGCCCTTCAAGAAAAACAGACGCAGATCACATTCTTAGTAGTGCAGTTTGCACTTGAGTTAGTACACTGATATTTCTCTGCAGTCTTTACAAGACATACACATGCTGCCTCAGTGTATGTATTCTTAGTTTGTCTCATTAATGTGTTTGTGTTTCAGATGTGATCCGCAGGAGGCTGAAGATTGCGAAGACGAGGCGGAAGAGAGGCAGAAGGCAGGAGTGTGTTCTCCTCCCCAGCTCCACCAGCTCAGATGAGGAGCAATGGAAACATCCCTAAGAGCCTCTGTGAACAGGTCCAGGTCTTCATGCATGCAGAGGAAATTGAGAACAGACTTCTTATCTCAAGATAAATCAGTACCATCTCATCCGTGAAATAGAGAGAAATGAGACCTGGACTGTGCAGTACGACTTCTTCTTAGGACAGCGCTCCGTGTATTTTGTACAGTGTGTGCACGTCCATATGGCATGTACTAGAACTCTTTCACCCGCTGCACTATTTACCTGACAGGACTGGACTGTGCCACCTTCTGCACAAGGGTAGGACACGTAGCTGGATAACCTTAAGCTTAAATACCACAAAGCAGCTGCGGTATCAGTGATATCCTGTGGTCAAAATAATTTCTCATACACTGCCTTTAGATTGAGAAAATAGATATGTGTGCAATAGAGTTGATGTGGACAAAATTAGATAACAAAAACACTTGGCTGACAATCCAGTCCACTGCCAGAACAGAAGCAATGATTACATACCAAAGGCAGGTTGGGGTTAGACGCTATCATTTTAATATTAACTGAATATTTCAAAGCCCTAGACCTGAAAAAAATACACACAAAGTCACAAAACAAGCTAGTGTCTGTTGACTAGCTGCATCCTAGTGATTTAAGCCCACACAACCTTTAATTAGACAGTTCTGGTTTGGACCTTCAAGCTGTCTTCACATGGTACTTTTATCATAGTGCAAAAATATCTTCATTTACATTTGAAAAAAACACACAGCTCCTTTTCCATATTTGTCATTGGAACCACGGGGTAGTGCTTTCAGGATGAATTCATATTTTCTTTTCTGCAATTTATCAAGTGCTGTGCAAAGGGTGTCTGTGAAGATAGCTTTGCAGTCCAAAGAAAGGCCCTCAGGTTTAGTTCAGTGCAGCATACATGTGTAAACCATTTTTGTTTTCTTTACAATACACAACATTTAAAGCCCAATGTTGTGTACGGCGCTTTTTTTAGTACCATCAGTGCTGATTGTTAATTCTGACACATGATGTCTCCATTTGTGGCCACACTTTCTACCCAAGGATTTTAAGTGTATTGCATTATACATGTTTTGTTTTATACTCATCTTGTTTTATAGCAATGGATTGTTTTTACCTGTGAAGGTTTAGTGTGAGTAAGTTGCTGTTGTAAGCAACGCTGTGTTATGTATGTGTTGTCAACGGACGGTACGATCATGAGAAATGCTCTGTTTTAGAGAACTTTTTGGATAGCATGTGTAGACAGGAATACTAGTAATGACATTAAATTACTTGACTGAGGTGTTGAGGAGCACATGCACTCTTTAAAATGATGTTGTCATGGAAATCAGTGTATTTTATTGCAGGGGTTTTCAAACCTTTTTATGTTCCACACCCTGACATTGACATTCATGAGGCTGTGAAGCCCCTTTTGAGGTGAATTTGCCCTATAAGGATGCTGAAATTAGATGTCATACTTGAACATTGGCAAATATATCTTAATGATTACTCCTTTTAAAAATGATACCAGTTTTTAGTGAATTCAATAATAGTGAAATCAAACCTACTCATTATGCTGAGGACCCCCTCAGCGCCCTCTCATTGAACCGTAAAGGTCCCCAGCCCATACTTTGAAAACCACTGTTTTATATTGTCTGGGAAGACTGTCAGGGTCTGAATTGCTACCATTATGTACAGTATGTTCAAAAAGGTGATTGTTTTAAGTTTCAAACATGGCATGCTAATGATAAAAACATTGTACAGTCATGTGGTGAATAGATTCTCAAACACAACTACATCTTCAAGATTTGTGGTTGCCATACTGTAGATATTTACATGTCCTGACAGGCTGTCAGTGAGATTTGTAGACCTCAGTCAGAGAAATGATTTGGCTGTTGCTCCAGCTGCACCTCGATCCATTGATATGTTATGGAGTGTGATTACCGTGAATGACTGAACCAATAAAGCTCAATGAACAAGTGGTGTAAAAACTGCTGGAAGACAGCACAGTTAAACATTAAACACAAATGTACTGTACAAGGGTGAAAAAGAAGTGATAGATTTTGTGTGTGCTTAATTTGAAACTGGAAGTGGGGAGATTAAATTCCTGAACAGGCAGGTGTCAAGTTAAACACACACACAAAAAAACAACATTCTTAGTTAAGCTGTTTGGGCACCACAAGCTGCCAGAGCAGCTTCAATGTGCTTTGGCACAGGATAAAAATGCTCACTCAGATTAACTTTGTGTTGATTTGCAATGACATTTCCCTCTAAGGAGGCTAGTGGAGCCAGACTGTACCAGGAAAACGCCCCCCACAGCAGAAGGGGCATCAGACCCCCTCACTGTAGCGGTCTGTTGATGGACGCCACACATGGACTCACCCACTTGTCCAGAACATGGTGACAGGTGACTCATCTGACCAAATCACTTGACAGCCATCTATATAAAATCATTTACCTAAAAAAAAGTTCATAGATAGACATAGATAAAGATATACACACACTTACTTAGATAGAGAAATCCCATTGTTAAATGTCAGCCCTTAGCCGTCCATGATACAAAACTTCCACACTTTAGGTGTTGAAACTTTCTTCAGGCATTACACACAAACAGACAAGCCAACACTGTCAGCACAATCTCTCTACCGCATATCCCTATCACACATCCATATACCACTGTAGGTAAACACAAACACAAAATACAGACAGACCCAGGACAATTAACTTGTTTTATTATTTTATTACAAATGTACAGCTTATGAGTTTCCATTACGATTGACCTTTTAAAGTCATTGTTTTCTCTACTTTATACAGTTTTTAACATCTTCTGTTAAAAGATAACTCTCCCGTCACCCATCTCCCAAAGTGTAGAGCTGTGAAGAAACACAGGGACAGCAACAGTACAGGCCACAGTGCACTGCCAACTGCTGAACATCAGGTGTGTGTCTGAATGTGAAAAGTGTTGTTTACTGGCTGCAAGTGTGTTTCATTAATGTTTTCATCACTCCGTATGTACTTGTGGAAGGCTTGGTCCACTTGATGTGTGTGTGTGTGTGTGTCAGGCAATGGAAAAATGTGTGCGGCATTCTGGGTGGATTGTTGGTGTGGAAATGCTGAACATGGACAGACAGGAGCATCTAACATTCACACTAGAGGCACCCTACGTAGTGTGCACCAAACCAGGGAAGGACTAGGCCTTGTGCATTTCAGCCCCTTCCCCTTCTCCTCCCCTCCCACTGATTGAGATGACTGTAGTGCTGAGCCCAAGTGCGCTTCAGACCTTCCCTATGGCCCCATTCCAAATCAGACCCCAACGTCCTGCAACCCTGCACACCAAGACCTCTGAGTGGGTGCACGACATCATTTACAAGCTATGTCACCCACCTGGCGTTTCAATATAGTGCAACTGATACCACACTATCACAAAATGAGCCACACTTAACCTACACTGTTGTTCATGCTCTTTGCTTCATGTTCTGACAGGATCATTAACACATACATTGTAACCAGAGACTAGATTGGAAGGGGAGGTGGGGTGGCCGGGGGATACCTCAGAATAACAGTACTCACAAAACCCACGTCAAGGTATTCACAAGTGCACAGGGTGTCAAGACCTAGCGGCCGACTGGAGATTAGGTAAATGGATCCCACAGCCTGAAGCACACTTTGGCAACAGACATAAATAACTTGCAAACATAATCCTAACATATAGCTTAATATAAAATATACCATGAAAATATACGTTCATATATATGGTTCTAGTCTAGAACTCGGGCGATGATTGAAGGGACAAGTCGTCAAAAGCTGTTCTACTGGCCCTGTGTTTGTGTGTGTGTGTGTGTGTGTGTGTGTGTGTGTGTTCTCTCAGCAGACAGTACAACATCACTGTATCTAAGCCAGTCAAACAGGAGATGAAGATGTGCAAAGGCATACATTATCACTAACGATGATGCATTTCAACAGTCTTCTGGACATGATTTGTTTTGACAGGGAACGGAGCAAACATCCAACCAATCATTTGCTACAGGGACGTAACACCAGATGAATGACTGACAAACACTGACAGTCAGAGACCCCGGGTGATGGTTGGAAGGGAAAAAATAAAACATGAATAAAGTGGAGACAGAAGTGCTGTGGGTGTTTTGGCATGGATCTCTCAAAGTGTTTGGAGGTTAAGTTGTAACTGATCCTTGCTGAAGGCAGCAAAACAAGGAAAAAGGAACAGTCATATAGTTGCTGTCTGAAGGATGAGGACAGGGTTTCGCTTGAGGAAATTCAACACACAGACATGCTGTGCACTGAGAGCATGCATTGAGAGTCAACCGACGCAAGGAACAGCCAACCACTTCGGCCACAAAAGCCTTGAGAAACCAGCCAAAGAATCACTGAAGACGGGTTAGAGGTCAATCTAAACTAGAACAGGAAGTCCTTGAGTTAGTCAGATCAGCTAACTGCTAGAAAGGACTCAGTACAGCCCATCTGCATCCTTGTTTACAGACATGGCCAAATTTGTTCGGCACAGTACAAGAAGTTTTTAAACCTACAGTAGGCTAAGTGCGGTATCTTGCTTGTAAAAAACATCTTTGTTCCCGATGTTGTCTCCCATTGGCAGAGTTCAGAGACGGTGAGCTTTAAGTCACGACTTCTGTGGCCCGGATCTACGTAAAGCTAGCTGCAACATACCGGTATGCTATATCAGTCTAATATGTGGCTGAACATTTGACAACATGCATGCAACTAATGGTTGCTGTGTTGTTCAGGCCTGTTGTGTGAATGACATACTGTCTTAAAGCCAGAATGGGGGTGGGGGGGCTGATCCTCATACACAATCTGGACCAAATGGCGCGCTTAATTTTATCATCTTGCTTGGCACAGCGAATGGATGTGGGTTTGATTCTGAGATGATTCCACTGGCTCTGTTAAATCAGGCAAGTTGCATGGTAAATCAAGTGCACAGAAAACAGTTGAGGAAACATGATCGTGCCGTCTGACCAAGGTCCTGTCATAGCGCACCAAGGGACTTTCAGTCTGACAGAAAATAAAATAAAATAATAATAATAAAAAAAAAAAAAAAACAATCCCCCCACTCCCTTTCCCCTTTGGCAACTGTTCAACCCCTTGGCCACAGGACATATCACAACATGACATGTACAAAACAAAAAAAATATTGAAAAAACAACTCAACTGTCACCCAGAGAAGAAAAGGAGTGCGTGAGAAGTGTTGAGGACCATTTCACAGGTTATATTTCTGTGTTTGTGTCTGTGCATGTGTTTCCACCCCAGTCAGAGGTTGAGCACGTACTCCCAGCTGTCTCCCTATTCCACTGAATGAGAATCATATTCGAGACACTGAAATAAACATACATAAACAGTTAAATCATGATGACAGTCAGTAAAAATATCAATACAAAAAAAAACAATAGGCATGATAAACAATAACAAATCACAATTATTCCAGTGTAAGTGTTTTGTTTTCTTAAGTCAGTAATTCATGTCCTCAGGTGCAGACCAGATCGATCCGCATGTTCACAAGAACAAAAATACAAAGAAAAAGAAGAGAAGGAAAGGAAAGGAAAACATGCCAAGTCATGCTGTGTACCACCAATTCGAGGTGAGGCATATTGGAGGGGGTCTGGAGAACCACAGACTGGTGGGAAAGAGGTGGGACCCTCTGCTAAGGCTGACCCAGGAGCAAGCATCTGAGAGCCAGGTTGGGCTTGGGGCGGGACACCCTGGAGGGCCTCTCTCCCCACCTCCAGCTCATCCTGTCTGGAGCGGGATAGAAGACAGCAGGGCCTTGTTTTCTGTAGATGTGGATGGAGAGAGAGAGAGAGAGAGAGAGAGAAAGAGAGAGAGGCATAGGGACGTGCTGGAGAGGAGAGGAGGAACATCCCGACTCCACTCTGGGAAAAAGGGAACGAAGGGAGGGACGGACGGAGATGATGTGGTGTACATCAAGGTTTCACCAATCTAATTCCCTATACCTCTCTCACAGGATACACTTCCTCCCTCACTAGTAGAGATGAGTGGAGAGAGGGAGGGACGGCAAGTGTGAGGTGAGAATAAATAGAGCGGAGATATCTCGGGACGCATTCTCTGTACATCACCACCATTGCATATCACAGTTAAAGCGGTTATTATACATCACTGATTCCAACACAGTTTATTTTGGGATGTGGCAGGCTGTAATTCTGATGCTGGATCCTACCACTTGTCCTTTCCTACTTTTGTTCGACAAAGTACTTGTGAGATCACTTTTACCCCTCCCCTTGTGTGGAATTCTTCCTTTTCCTACACATTTGTCTCTGTAGTGTTAATATCTAAACTATTAATTCTCCCTCTTACTTTCCTCTGCCTGTTTTCTTGGCATTCCCATACCTTCTGTCTGTTTTTTCTGTCCCTCCATTCATTTTCCTTTCCTCCAGTCCACATCATTTTCTCAGTCGCTCTCCCACTCCCTTCCACGCATCTGTATCTGTGATCATTTGTTCTTTCTCCTCCTCTCCTAGTAGTCCCCTCCCCCTTGCCAGTCCATGCAGTGATCCTTGTCCTCACTCTCCCATGTCTCTCTCCATCCATCCATCCATCATCCGATCCATCCTTCCATCCACGGGTCACTGTTTCTTCTCACGAGTGGTGATGGTGACCAGTTGCTTGGCGGCCTTGGCGATGTCATAGGCGCACTGGATGACCTGCTGGGTGAGGAGCTGGTAGTCCACGGCAGGGGCCCCGGGCTCCGAGGGCGAGGCCTTGCGGCACTCGACTTGCAACCGTGAAGCGCTGGAGGCCAGCAGGCGCAGCGAGCAGTGGACTGCATCTAATGCCGGACGCTAGGGGGAGATGAAGAAGAGTCAAGACTCACCTCACATGTAAAGGCTGAAGATGAAAGGAGAAAGGAAGGCAAGGAAGGGTGACAGGGAGAGAAAAACACAGAAAGACACGGAGAGGCAGCAGGTAGGACAGGGAACTTACTTTGGGGAAGAGCGAGGCCATCTCAGTGACAGCAGAGTGGATCTTCTCAGAACATGGAACGAAACTGAAGAGGAGAGGACATGATGGTGTTACATAGAGCCACTGACTGATGCTCTCGACTGGCTGAGTACTTTACTCCAAACTGTTTTTGTACGACAAGGACAGACTTTTGACACCCCTAACTCTGGCAATGTCTACTACTGAAGTAAACAGAAACAGTGAAAACATCATCTATTGAACTACTGCATCTTAAAGGACAATACTGGTCCTATTTAACTATTTCATCAACAATTCTGTGACCCATTCACATTTAAAAATGTGAAAATCCGCTGGCTGAAACTTGTTGCTACACGTTATTCCATCTTGTGAATGCTGAGTCATCAGCTATAATTACTGTCTGTATTCATTATAATCACTTAAAATCCATACATATCAAACCAAATCTGGTCAGTATTCAAAGTCCAAAGAGGTTTTTTTGGTCCACTTGTTAACTCAAGTGATTACTGGGAGCTAGCTGCTCAGTTTAGACGTATGCCAGGCTGAATAGTGAGCGCAGCAGTTTCTAGTTTATGTGTAAAAAGCACGTTTCCTTGCTTGGTGATGAAGCTTTCAGGTAATCATTGACCTCTACTATACTCGGGTTCTGCGGCTGCCAAGCAGAATTTGAATTTGACTAGAAAAAACTGTTCCTTTCAAGAGCCCAAATTTTAATAGATTTATACAGTACATGCCAAGAAAGTATTTGTAAGATGGAATTACCTGTGTAGCAACTTTTAAGTCTCACAGAGCAGTTTTTCACTTTTTTTTTTTTTTTTTTAAACATAAATGGGAGTGAATTGCGGTAAGTTAACCCTGACTTCTAAGCTACCAAAACATATTCTGTACACACGTATGCAAACGATATTTGTGACAGATACAATCATGACTACAGACAAGAAGTGAAAATAGGACGAGTATGGTCTTTTAATGTGAGTGAGCATCATTTATGTAAACAGTGATGTGACTAAGGCAACTACTAATCCACAGATCTCTGTGTAGGCACGATAAAGAACATGCGTAGGTGTCTGTAGCTGGTTAGTGTGTGGGACACTAACCATGCTTAGACCAGCTGGTGCATTATACTCATATGAAATGTTCATTTAAAGAATTGGGCTGCAGCATTTACTCAAAGACAGACAAAATGTTTTCCGCATGCATGCACCTTCACTGGTGTCTTGTGTTCGTGTCTCCCCTCATACCTGTCGTGTTTGAACTCCTGTGCAGCCCTCAGGAGCTCCTGGATATTTTTGGTCACCTGCTCCGTTTTCAGTATGACGTCCTCTGTGCAGGGCAAGGTGGGGTCCGGCTCCCCCGCCTCACTGCCTCCACCTCCTCCCTCCTCAGACTCCCCACGGCCCTCTTCCTCGCTGCTGCGGCCCATACTGATGAGAAACAAATGCAAATGCACTTTAATTAACACCTTATACCGACAAAGAGAGGTGACAGTCACTGAGGACATTTAGTGGGCTGAGGCTGAAGATAGACAGTAGCGCCTCAACACTGTCTTTAAGTGGTGAGAGCCTTAAGAGACTGTCTAGCTCCCCATCTGCTCTGCAATTCTCATTAAAAACTGTTAGTGAAGATCAGCCAGTTCCTCATCCGTGTGGACCTTGAGCCGAGTTTAGAGTACAGCATGGTCTCACAGTGAGTAATATTCTGGGATGTGGCCTGGAAAGTACAACAAAAGCAGGAAACATGCCTAATTAAAGTCTTTGACATAACCATTTTTAGAACAGGTGGAAGCTTGATTCATGACTTCAAAAATACAGAACATTCTACTCTCAGTAATGTAAATATTTATTTGTCTGGTAGCCTTAATTATATCCCATGATTACTTTCACTTTCAAGTGCAGTTGGCATTTTGTAAGAATACAAATCCATTTTTCCCAGCTGGTGGATATCTAATTTTTTAATCTAAGTCTAAAATCTAAGATGTAGAGAAGCTGATAAGCCTTGGTATAGGAATTAGAGGATGTGCTTTACAAAAGGGGCTTCCTGAAATGAATTAAAACAAATTATAACAAATGCATCCGTGTGTGTCCAGTAATGAGTCAGACCGCAATGAGTCTGACCTTAGCGAGACGTCGTATGTCTGCGTGTTGTCGTAGTCGCTATCCGTGCCACTGCCGTGCTTCTCTGCTTTAGGAACCTGCGGACACACAACATCACACTCATCAGCCATCACACCAAACTCCAGTGAGCTTGGTCACACCAAACTCCAGTGAGCCAGTGAGCCAGTGAGCTCAGCATCAACACTGACAAGAGTTGGAGCAATTATTCTGATTAGGGACAACAAATAGCATATATTATTTAATGGCATACATTACATTGTCTCTCACAGGATCTTTTGACTGAAAATGCAGGATGCTGCTGTTCCTTTTACTTAAAAATGATGAAAAAAATCTTTGTGATGTTTCAAGTTTTAATTTACACTGACAGTTGAGTGTGATCTTGCAAGCAAGTATTGTGTTACTGCATTTAACTGTGGTTTTCCTAAATTTGTAGTCCTGGTATTTTTTAAACTGAGTGTGTGTGTGTGTGTGTGTGTGTGTGTGTGTGTGTGTGTGTGTGTGATTTCATAAAAGTCTGGGATTAGGTCAAAATTGCAAGCCCTTGCAGCATTTATGGCTCATTGTTTTGGCAATACAACACGATCCCATAGTCTCAATTTCCTGGAGGGACTGAATATTGAATCATCACTAAATGAATCCTTAGTTGACGTGAAACTATGAGCTCACCATGTATCTGCCCATCTCTGCAGATCCAGACAGATGCTGTCCCCCATAAGGTGCTGGGCCTCCAGGACCACCCTTCCTCACCTGGAAAGGGAGGGACACAGAAGGAAGAGGAAGAGAGACAGAGGGAGAGAGGTAACAGGAGGAAAAGATGGAGGAACAGTGAGAAAGAGCGAGATCAAGAGAACGAGATGGAAGGAGAAACAGAGGGAAAGAGGTTTTTGCAGAGGGCAAGAAGACAAGATGAACGACCCAATGAGAGCAGTGCTAGATCAACTCCGCGGTTTACCCATCATCCTACAGAGACTACATGCCTCTACAGCAATCTAAAGTCAAACAACATTCTTAACTAAGCCAACTGGTGCTGTACAACTAATCACACAAATCCATCTCCAAAGAAATGCTTACACGGATACAGTGTTGTTGATCTCCAATACTAGAGTGCATTGTCAACAAGAAAAAAAACAGCAGCATATAGTCAGAGAATCCAACATTTGAGGATGAAATGGCAAACATAACGCAATGCCCAATGACAGACAGACAGACAGACGACAGAATGCTTACATCCAGTGGATGCACGGCTGCACTGCAGTGAGCAAGGGACAGACAGGTGAAAAGAGACACAGACAGACAGAAAGAACAGACAAACAGGTGAATTGTTGTGGTAGGAAATGGTGAATTGGACAGCGCCCTCTATCTTCTATGGGGGGTGTCCCTAGAGAGGCTGATAGTGGCAAGTAAAAGTGGCTTTGCATCTCATGATGGCTGTAAAACGTCAATCGGAGTCAGGAGCAAATTTGTATGCATTTTCTGCTGGTTTATGAGTAGGCAGGTGCCAAAATCAACATGTCTCCAGATGCTGAACGCTATAACTAGGGCTGTGCTAATCATGAAATTGTGTATGATAATTGATGTCTCTCAAATAATCCCAATTAACAAGATTTCATTATTCCCTCAAGGAGAGTTTAGTAATGAGCGGAGAACCTGAAATAAATGAAAAGGTTAAAATATTGGAAATGTGTTGATTGGTAAAGTCATACATGGCTTTGCGATGAAATGTATGTGTACGTGGGGTGCTGGTGGCAAATAAATTAATAAATACATACATGCATACATATATACATATATAAAATAAGCCTGCCAAATCAGTCTCTGCAATTAATTGGACAATATATAGCTGGGTACAAAAGTCTGAATCCACAACTATGAACTCTTGTGTCATCATTTATCAAAAAAAAAAACAAAAAACTGAATTACATGCTTTTTACTGATGTCAACAAAAAATATGTACGTTAGGTAGTCTTTTCATTCCTCAGTATTTGGTAAGGCCCTGTATGATTTAATCACAGCATGCACTCTACCTTACATTCATTCTAGAGTTTTATGCACTCTTTTAGAGCATCACAGAGAGTGTCTTGTGATGTTACCGTATGTTTCACCTTTTCTGAAAAGGTGATTGTGGAGTGAAAGCCATGCAACAGCACCTTTTCATTTGTCTTAGACTTTGAATAAACCTGGCGTACAACATGTTTAGGGTCATTGATCAGCTAAAAATGAATCCTCTCCCCTCACAACCAAGCCATAAGGGAGAACAGAGTGCTGCTACAGTTCATTAGCGTATAGTTAACAAGTCACCAACTCCAACAAAGGTGAAACATTTCCACACCTGAATGTTTCCATGTTTCCTGAATATTTTTCTGTAAATTTTATGTACTGATGTATTTGCTTCTCATGAAGTCGTCTCTTGACAAGCTCTCTGTGATTACAACAGTAAAGATTAAACTCACTCATCTGTAGAAGTTTGTGTTCCAGTCTGCAACAGTGAAATGTTGGTACTGTCTGGCCCTCCCTACACATTTAGGCTTTCTCTGTTGTCAAAGAAGTGGTTTGGACACTGCTACTCTACCATTAAGGCCACTGTCTGTCTTTTGACTGTATTTTTCTCAGAAGAACTGGATGTTCTTTGTTCAGCTGGTTTTGTATCTCGGATGCACATCCTGTTCTGTGATCTTATATTAATAAACTAGTCATCAGATGATCATGAAGGAAAAAAGCATGCAGTTCTTAGTAGTGGACTCAGACTTTGGGACCAACTGTATAACTACTACTACTGTATAACTACAGTACTAGAAAAAAAAATGAAATGTAGACATGGCTTTTAGTTGATTACATGACATAATACAAACATCTCCAAAAGCACTTGGTCAGGACTGGGTCAAACACCATATTTTTCACTAATTATTATTTTTACTACATTTCTTGAAATCTATTTTTATGCGTGCACTTTTCTCACATTCACTCTTGCTCCTTGGAATAATACATGGTCTAAAATAACAGGACGCAGCCAGTATAGATGCAATTTTCTTAATTTTAAACATGAATATATAATGAGCTCAGTACCTCAAATCCTTAAAAAAAAGCACTTTTAGGTGCACACTTGTATTTTCTGCTCTCCGCTTATTCCTCCGTCCATCAGTCAACAGCTACAAACTATTGCAGGACTTCTCTGAAACGCTGGGATGTGCTACCTTTTCAACTTTTGGAAAATTGGGTTTTGGGTTTAGGACTCCACTGAAAATAATTTCACTGAAGCGCAACCTTCTCTTCCAACCATGATTTCTAGAAGTGATCTTTATTAATAAAGAGGAGGAAAAATTCTGAAGTTGAAAACAAAAATAATAGTTGCAGTCATATAAAACAATTGCTGTTAGCTCCTGTAATTTTTATCACTTATTCACTCATTTATTGCAGCAGCCCTAGCCATAACAGGTTGTTGAGTCCTGTGCTCTATCAGCCACTTTGCCAGGTAAGTGACCACTGGATGGATATTATTTTCCATCCAAGTTAGCTGGTAAAATAGTGAAATTTGGTGGTGAATTTGGAAATTTACCAGCCACTGTAGCCTGGAGAGAAATTTCATTCACTTTGTAGGTGTATGTGCGTGTGTGCATGTGTGTGCATGTGTGTGTGTGTGCGTGTGGTATTAAAGCAGTTCCCAGATTAAGCAGCAGTCCAGCAACAGGACAGCATAGAAGAGCTAGCTGTAGGTCAAAAAGGTTGAAAAATCTGTAAGGTCAGGGGGTGCAGAGCAGGCTGGAGAGCAGTGCATCAGAAGCATAACCAGGCAACAGATCAGACAAGACAATACCTACTTTCCATCTTTCTCTCTTCAGTCACACTCATGCAAGTTCCCCCTTAACTGCCCTTAAAGAACAGAATGGAATCTATTGCTCCTTTTCCACCAAAATGTTCCAGAGCCAAAGTTCCTGGGTCTTGCTCTTAGAAGAAGGTTTTGGGGCAAAATGAGCTCCATAAGCTGTTGTGCTTTCAAAAGCACATCCACGTAACGGCAAACTTCATGTAAATAAGGAGGTGTCTAATCATTCTGGGCGCAACTGACAACAGAAAAACAGGATCGAAGACATTGTGAGGTTCATAATTCTTTACTACTATTTTACTAACGCAAGGAAGCTAAGAAACCACCTTCATAGAATGACATTTTAATAACTTGCAGTCGCTTGGTTCTGATTAAAAAAAAAAGCAAGACAAAGTCAATACTTTGGTGATGCTCATGCAGAACGTTTAACCAATCAGGGATGTTCAGTGCCAAGATTCTACCCTGATGGCCCGCTGGACCTTGTAGCATACTAGCTCAGTTGCAGGGACTGTTTTGGAGCCCAGGAACTCAACCCCCAGGCAAAAAGAGGGCCTGGTTCCTGGTTCCTCAAAAGGGTTCCTGATCTCTGGAGACAGTTCCTGTGGTTCTTACACTTTTTCATCTAAGTGGGGCTCATGCACAACTGGACAGCTCAAAGAGAAGGATGTGGAACCGAGATGCAGGGAGACAGAGTCAAAGGGAAAGAGATAGATAAGGATCGGATTACCACCCATAAATCAGGCCACAGAGAGCCAATTAGGGCCACCAAAAAGGATGGTGGGAGGTTGAGAGGGTGGGGGCGTTCTAACTTACGCTGGGTGTGTTGAGGGGCTGCAGGCGGGCTGTCAGGGAGTCCAGGGCTGGGGGGCCGTGGGCCTTGGGGCCAGGGGCTGCCCCAGGCTCGTACA
>OMLB01060678.1:0-10188 GCA_900302555.1 Myripristis jacobus
ATATGTGACACCATGTATGTTCTTATGTGGTATTGTTTGTTTTTGTGTTATTTGATTGTTTTTTGTCTTTTAACTTGTACAGCACTTTGGTTCAACTTTGTTGTTTTTAAATGTGCTATATAAATAAAGTGGTATGATATGGTATGGTATCATGTTTCCAAAACTGGTGCCAGTCACCCTGGATGGAACTGTGTTTACTTTTCTTTTTTTTGGATTGATTGAATTTGTTTTTATACTGTTTGTATGGTTTTTTGTATTTTTTTAATATGTGATATTATCTGAGAAATTTCTTCTTGAAGCGTCTTTCTTTGACTTTTAGAGATTTGAGCCAGCTGTTATCATGGCTGCCGGGTCATTTCACTCCGTTAGGAGTCTTCTTAAGCAAAAAAGACCATGTGACCAAAGCCCAGGTCTGTTCAGTGTCACGAGGGTTGGGGGTAGTTGGACCCAAAGGTAGGAGCAAGCAGGGAAGAGGCTGAAAATACAACAAAATATTTAATAATCACACAGGAACCGCATGACAACAAAACAATGAACGGAACTGAACACAGGACTTAAATGCACTAGAACTGAGAAGCTAACAAGAGACACCTGGGGAAGGGGCTGGAGCACAAGACAGGAGAACACAGAGGAGAGGCTGAGGGAAACTCTGGGATAATCAACAGACTCAGGGCAGGTGAGGAACTGGGAGGGGAAAACAAGACACACTGAAAACACTGATGGGAACCGGGCAAAGGAAACACAGGGAAACAGAAAAACATGAGTCCAACCTAAAATCCACAAACACAAGAAACAAGAAACCCTGACATTCAGGGTCCTTCCTTGAGGGTCACTTAGTCTTTCATTTGTCTGTCAATTTGTCCCCGATAAATACACTCCATACTTATGTTTGGCTGCTTTTCCCACGGGAAGGACATATAGGCCTATTTCATAACAAACTCCATGTATGGGATTTTTCCTGAAGAAACACCTTGTAATATTTGTTTCTATGCAGTGGGAACAGACGAACATACCACAGTAGGCTAAGGGAGGGACTTTTCCCACAGGTGACATCACATGAACAGCCTTGACTGAGCCTGCAGGCCTGGGTGGAGTCAGAGGTGGAGTTTTGTCCCTTCCAGCTAAAATCACTGTCCAAGCATGTCAGCAGAGGAGTTTGACTTCAGATCAGGTATTGTTTTACAAAATCTTGTGCATGGCTTACATGAGTGAGTTGTAACATGGAAAAAAAAACAAACGAATCACACTTCCTCATGATTTTCTCACACTAAGCCTTAAAAAAAAAGTAATAAAGGAAGCAGTGTAGTCATTTCACAGAATCACTCTGTGAGCCCTGAAGACGTTTGATCTTTCTCTTTAGACAGCAGAAAATATAAAAATGTTGAGATGTCTCTGTCTCAGTTCAATTCACTTCTTTCTGTCTCTCTCAAAACAAACAAACCAAACCAACAGTGATGATTACAGAGGATGTAATATGTGTGATGTCCCGTATGTGATCACAGGACACAGGTTCATAAAGCAAACGTATACTTTATTTACACGGGGACAAACATCAGAATGTGTACAGGAGGAGTGTAATAACCAGGTTGGTACTCAGTTAACCCTAGTGCTAATATTATATTCAATTATTTTTTTTATCATTATCAAAAACAACTTTACTTTGCAATAAAGTGATCACAAAATAAGTGAAGACACATGCACAAAGACTCAGGAACTCTCTCTCTCTCTCTAGTATGTTTAGTCCGCCTGCCTCGGGGTGTGTCAAGACCAAAAGGCGGAGCGTAGCCGGCCTCCTCCGCCTGTGAACTCTCTCTCTCTTCCAGGGTTTGTCAAGAAAAAAGGCGCTTCCTCCGCCCGTGTACTCGCTTCATTCCCACACAGGGAAAGTGAGGAGAGGGAGAACCAGGCAGCGAGGCATCGCAAACACACATGGCTTGTACATGGTTATTTTTTTGCCTCTGAAAGCTTTAACTTCTTTTTTTCTTGGCAAATTTTGCAAAATCGTAAAACCTGCTGCGTCTGGACGACTGGAAGGAATCAAGACAGCCGGTGTTATTTTACTCAGTAGGAGTCCGAGCGTATGGTGCTGGAGCCCTGTTGTTTTTGGTTGTGTTTTATTATGATTATCATTATTATTAGGTCCACATAGAGGAGATGATCCACATCCTGCTGCATGTTGTCCTGACAGCCTCTGTCTGTGGTGAGTTCACACCTTCTGCTCTTCAGACACACATATGAAGACATTTTCAGCCAAAACAACAGATTTTCTTTCCCTTGTCTTTCTTCCATCTGTAAAATTAGCCAGAATTCTTTTTTTTGTTTTTTTGTTTTTAGCAAAGAACAAGTTGCATGTGAAACATCAGCGATTCAGCATCTTCTGTCCTCATCTCAACACATCAAATATCATAGCTTTTGGTGACCATATGCAGTGTGTTTAACCAGTAAAACACTGAGTACTAAATATAAAAACATTATGAGTTAAGTTACTTGTTCCTCCAAAAAGTAATCTGATTACTGTAAGTCGTTACCACCCAACACTGAACACGAGCCAGTTCCAGCTCAGTTTACATCAACTCTTCCTCGCTGAGTGACCCAGATTAAAGACGGGGGGCACCCGGGTCATGAGATGGGTTGACCCGTATCGCTGGACGAGGGTCACCAACGCTCGACCCAGTAATAACCCTGCATGGTCCAGAGCTCTGTGTGACAGGGGTTTCAGTAAAGTGTTGGACCACAAGCCACCATGACAACTTCAATGCTACCTGCCACTGATTGTCAGAGTCTCCAGAGCTCCACTGGAGGGACGGAGCTCCATTCCTCCAAAAAATATTCCCTCTTTCGGTGTTTGGATGATGGTGGTGGAGAGTCCAAAATCTCCCATAAAGTGTTCTAACTGGGCTGAGATGTGGGGAGTGTGAAGGCCACAGCATCATGAGTTACATCATCATCGTCATCAAAGCAGTGTGTGAGCCCTGGTGCTCTGTGGGTGAGGGGTGTGGTCATCCTGGAAGAGACCACTCCCATCAGGATAGACATCTTTATCATTGGATGAAAGGTGATCACTCAGTGAGCCTGCCTTCCCTCTCAGAGGACAGGTGGAAAATGCCCCCCCACAGCACAGCAGAGCCAGCAGACCCCCTCACTGTCAGGGTCCAGCATTCAGGCCTGTGGAGTTCTCTTGGTGGACCCGCCCACTTGTCCAGAATATGGTGAAGGATGACTCATCACCTTTTCCCACATCTCTGTACACCGGTGCCACTCAACTCTCAAATTTGCATCTGTCTTTGTAGTGAAGCTTTTTGCTCTGCAGTCCTGCTCCGATGTCCCTCTATATATCCAAGATATTTTGGAGGAATGGAGCTCCGTCCCTCCAGGAGACTTCAGAGACTTGGAGAATCTCTGCCAAGGAGCATTGAAGCTGGTCCACACCTTACTCAGCCACTTTCTGTTGGTTCTTCCTTTTATTTGTCAGCCGTCTGTATATTCTGTGTTTCTGATTCCCTCAGCTTCATTTCCTAATGTTGGACACAACAGCAAAACAGCCACAAGGTGGCACCAGAGACACTGATAATGAGTTCGAAACTTCACTTTACCTTACTTCCCTTCTCTTTCCCCAACAGGAAAACTTGTAGTGAATGTGAGCCGGCCTGTCTATCAGGCAGAGGAGAACAGTAACGTCACCATGGAGTGGACCTTCACTCTCTTCATGACCATCACTGACCTCAACATCTACTGTGCATTATGGTTACCTGAACTAAAGACTTCTAAGTCTGTGTATTACCTACATGAAGGTGTTGAGCTGCCAGAAGTTCAAGATGAGCAGTTTGCAGGACGAGTTGGATTGGACAAAGACGAGCTGAGAAAAGGAAACATCAGACTTCATCTGTCCAGACTCAGGACCAACAACTCAGGCGTGTACCAGTGTGACGTGTTCACTCTTCATGATGGGGACGTCCGTCACTGTTCACTCAATGTGACTGGTAAGTTGAATGTTCTTCACTGAGGAAGAGCGGCTGCTCAGTTTATTTTGTTCTCTTGTCAGATTATGAGAGTAAAATGTTTCCTCTCCTGGTTTGATCTGTGCAGCAGCCAGGATTCAGCCCCCAGCTGAGGAGACCAAGCCGGCAAGTCGGGGAAGGATCGCTCTCTTCGTTGTGTTGGGACTTTTAATTGCAGCACTTTTCCTCCTGATGTTCTTCACTCTGCATGGACACATTTATTCTAGATTAAATCTTCCGCATTTGGACAAAAAAGGGGCCATGGCCTTTGAAAAGACAAAGGAACGTGTCGGCTGAACCAGAGATGCTAAAACATGCTGTGGCTCAGGATGTTTCCCTGCAGGCGGACAGCTTCTTTGTCGTAGATAATTGTTGTCGTAGTTAAAAGTAGAACTCATCCCTACAGTTTGAAGGTTGAGTTCTACTTCTGCACATTAGAAGACTTGTTCCTTGAAGACACTTCTGTGGCATCTGAGGCCTTGTTCTCCAAAACTACAAGCCCCAGAATAAACTCTGCACTTTATTCCCCATCTGGCCGGTCCAGATAGAGAACACAGTCAGCAATGACCACAGTGTTCCTGTGATTGATTACACTGGGTGTAAAGTTTTCAGTTTTTGTATTTTTTGTTGATATTGTTATTTCTGCTTGGAGCCTGAGTTCCTGTTCATCCAAAACAGGTAGCAGAGGCTCAGAAACTGTGCAGGACAGACGGACAGAGATCAATCCACAGTCCTCTCTCCGATGTTTGTGGGGAACAGGTTACCACAGGCTCCATTTTTTAAGTTACAGGTTCATGGAGTCCAGTAATCAATCATTGTCATCACTACTTATAGTTAATCTAACCCACATAGATCACGAACGTCAAACAATTCCTACAAAAAGATTTTTTTTCCTCAAAATCTTCTACTGTTACTCTGCTCAAACAGCAAAAGCACAGAGGAAAAAAACAAAAGAGAGAAAGATATTAGGCAAAATCTCACCTTCTTCGTGAGTGTGGATGTAAGACTTTATCTTACGTCTTGATCTCCTTGTCCTTTTCCTTCTTATCGTCCTTTTCCTCCTCTTGCTCCTCATCCTCCCCAGTTCTCTCCCCCCTGATTCTGTCCAACATTGGCCTACATTGTTGTCCAAACCAAATGTTTAGCCTACCTGTGGCCTGTTTGTAGATATCAAACTGTGATTTTCAAGCAAACTCATTATTAATGTAAAGGTTTTTTCACCGTTCTAAATGTGGAAAGGCAACTGGCAAAATAATGTAGAATCACAATCAGAAATACTTTATTGATCCCCGAGGGGAAATTGGGTCAGTTGCAGTTGCTAAAAATTCACAAAATTAAATTATGAGAAGTAGCAAGAAAAAGGAAAAAATACTAAATATATCAGTATGTGCCTTACAAATAGCAAAGATTACATGTAATTGCATTACATATAAGTTGTACCTCAGAAATGTGCATAATGTGCACATGGTGTACATATTTGGGTTATATTATCTGTAGTAGTTAATTCTGCTTACCTGTGGCCGTCTGGCCATGCATGTGGACCCTTACTACCTGCCACTACTTGTTTTATGTTTTGTTGCAAGCATATGATGCCTTACTGTAGCTGTGACTGTCCAAAGAGGGCAAAAATGTTGTTAGCCTACTTCATTTTGTTTTTTGCACTGTGATATTCAAAACATGTTCAAAAATATGTTTGTATGTGTTATTAATACAAGACAAAGCAGTCAGGACAAAAACTGCAATGTTCAGGGTGAAAATAAAGACTTCTGCACTCTGTTACACAAAGGCGACTTTATTGTGTTTTAAGGAAATTGAGAACCAGTGTCCACATATTTGGACATCATTTTTCTCTAAAACTACACCATGTAAAAAAGATCATGCTTAGTTATTATACTTATCAGGGTCCAATAAGCCAAAATAGAATCATATGCATATCAAACAAGAGCTCGGGTCTTAAGAGGATAAATCTAAATATGTGTATTAATCCTACAAATTGCAACAAATACAGGCTAAAGCTAATATTGTCTAGTAACATGTTAAACTGTTATTTTTCTACATTAGAGTTCCTGACTTGGTTGTATGTGTTAGTGCTGGACTGGTTTTATTCTTGGCAGCTCAGCTCATAAACCCTTTTAATAAGGAAGGAGCAGTGTCTAGTAACATGTTAAAGTGTTACTGGATTTTTATTTCTACATTTGAATTTCAGATTTTTTTTTAAATGACAATTTTGTTTTGGGGTCAAGAGGAGAAGAGTTGTTTTTTTTTTTTTTTACTTATGCTTTAGGTTTGTTTAAGGTTATTTTATAATGTATTTACTTATACATACTGCATACGCTGTAGGGCTGGGTATCTGATCCTTCTGTACCCAGATTGAGAAAAAAATGACTATTTGTTATGTACCGTTATTTAATAAATATTTCAATAATTTGAACACTCAAATATAGCTGTGTAAAAGTCATCTGGATGGACAGGATTGGTGGCATTTTAACAGCATAATGATATAAAAGAAAGTTTATACAAATAAACCCATTTGTACTTTTTTTTCTTTCCCTTGCCCAGTGAGATTCAATAAGAGAATCGTTAAAGAATCGAATCGATAAGCAGATTTGATCATGGAATGGGAACCGCTAAAATCTTATCAAATCCCATCCCTAGTTGTGGTTTGCTGCATGTTTTGATAAGCTGATGTACTGCAGCCAGGCACTCTGTGCTAATGTGTTGACGTATGACTACTAAGGTGAATGAGTGGACAAGTTCAGCGGCTTGAGTCACACATCTTTGATATTTGTGCAGAGGGAACAGACCACATATCAGATCAGGCTAAGGGAGGGACTTTTCACACAGCTGACTTCAAGTGGCAGCTGAGGCCCCGCCCTCCTGCAGTCATGTGTCGGGACGTCCCACCTGCTGCCTGGGTGGAGTCGCTGGTGGATCAGGGATCAGGGAGAGGAGGCAAAGGACAGCTGTTCCCTTGCCTCCTCTCTCTGCCTTCGTTCCTGATGCCTTCACGGCTGTGTTTGGCATCAGAGAGACTTGCACACTCTCCTTAGAAAATACCCTGACTGTATCCTCCTCTACGATTGGTTAAACCCTGACTGTAACCTGTACGACTGGTTAGACCATGCCAGACGGAAAACAGCAATGTCCTCAGCCATGACGTGTTATCATTGGCTATCATCAAGTATAAAAAAATGGAGCGAATCACCATCTCCTGCTGCCGGTGGTGGAAGACTTTGTCCCTTTCGACATCTCTTTAGTGACTGGGGTCTTGATCCCCTAAACTACAAAAGACAAAATAAACTCTTGCACTTTGTCTCCTGTCTGGTCAGTCCAGATAGAGGACAACGTCAACGAGAGACCATCAGGTTCCCAGTTGGTGCAAGTCACTCTGGATGGACTTTTTTGTCTTTTTTGTGTGTTGATTGAATTTGGACTGTATTTTTTTGTATTGTTTGTTTTTATTTTGTCGTCTATCATGAGCCTGGGAGGGATTATTAACCGGCAAGCCTGCATATTTAAACACATTCATAAGACAAGGCTACATGTTTATGCTATAAGATAAGTATCACTTACTATCAAATAAAACCAAGAAAACAAACAAATTATTATTATTTTTTTTTAAACAAGTGAATGTGAACAGGACACAAGTGGCATCGTGAATGAGGACAAACACACGTGATTTAAAGTCTACATCAGGGAAAAGGACTTGTGAATTCCTGTCCTATCACAGTTCTCTGTCCTGCTAACATAACATAACAGTCCTGTTGTCATAGTCAACAGATTGTAAGCAGGCTACCACTATCTTTTACATTCCTGAAACCTCTTCAACCAGATCCAGGCCATTGTGGGTAGCCATGGTCACCAGCTTGTGTACGACTGTTTGAAAAAGGTGTGTCGCACCGGAAGAGGAAGATGGGTGTGATCCAAGGCGGCATGTGCATTTGGGATACTGCCTACCCTTTGTTGTAGTTTGAAAACGAAAGGAGTGGCTCATCCGGCGAGATGTTTTGGGTGACAGCATCGTCATCATTGTTTTGATGGTTTAGGTCAAGATAAACATTCTGTCTTATTTTTTGATTCATATTTGTCTGATACAGAATCAGTCACTGTTTTTTTTTAATCAATCACAATGTCCAGTTTGATCATGATGTGTTGCGGTAAAGAAACTGAGTGTCACATGTTTTATGTAGAGGTAGGCTGCTGAAAAATAAAATCATCAATTAGCAGTTTCCTTTTTCTGAAGAACAGCTCCTGCCTGCTGGGTTATGTCAGGCCATCAGACTCAAGAACTGAAATTGTTTACCAGCAGTGATTGGCTCCTCCAGTGGGGCGTGGTGTTGGGATGTGTGACGGCCTGTTCGCTCTTTATAAAGCTGAACTCTACCTGTTGCTTCATTCAGGAGACATGAGGGAAGCTGAGCAGAGGGAAGAGCAGGCAGCCAGCGGCCACAAACACACACGGCTGCTCACAGATGTCATATTTCTCACTGTGAAACATGACATAGTGTGTGGTGGAGTCTGGTGGGGCTGATGGAGAACTTTGGTCATTTTTCATCCCTGTCCATCAGATGTGTTCATGTCCTCTGCTTCCACAGGGAGGAGATGATCAGCATCCTGCTGCTTGTTGTCCTGACAGCCTCTGACTGTGGTGAGTTCACACCTTCTGCTCTTCACACACACATATGAAGATACTTAGGAAAAAGAATCGGAAAATACTCAGTTTGAGAAGCGAGAATAAGAGATTTTGGAAGTTTTCTTCTTGAAAATGATTGACTCAGGAACAATTAATTGATTATCAAAATTGGCAATGAATTATTTAAAAAAAAAACAACTTCTGCCCTGCCTAAAAAACACCAGGCACAGACATGACCCATGTCCCCAGAGCATCATGGGACATCAAAACCTGAACAGGCAGAGTTTTACCTTCATCAGGTTCAGATTGGATTATTAGTTTGTATGTCAACATGATTATTTTCTCTCTTGTGTCTCTCCAACAGGAGCTCTGGTCCTGAATGTGAGACAGTCTGTCTGTCAGGCCGAGGAGAACAGGAACGTCACCATGGAGTGGACCTTCACTCCCAACATGAGCCTCACTGACATGGAGATTTACTTGGCATTGTGGGTATCTGATGTTAAGAAGTTTAAGACTGTATATCTTCTACTAGAAGGTGTTGAGCTGCCAGAAGTTCAAGATGAGCAGTTTGCAGGACGAGTTGGATTGGACAAAGACGAGCTGAGAAAAGGAAACATCAGACTTCATCTGTCCAGACTCAGGACTGAAGACTCAGGCGTCTATCGGTGTGAAGTGTTGACTTATCAAGACGGGAGCAGAAGTGAATGTTCACTCAACGTCACTGGTAAGTAGAACTCAGTAGAACTTTGATCACTGGTGGAGAGGCTCGCTCCACTTTCTTTGAACTTTCTGTCAGATTATGAGAGTAAATGTTTCCTCTCCTGGTTTGATCTGTGCAGCAGCCAGGATTCAGCCCACAGCTGAGGAGACCAAGCCGGCAAGTCGGGGAAGGATCGCTCTCTTCGTTGGATCTGGACTTTTTGTTGCAGCACTTTTCCTCCTGATGTTCTTCGCTCTGCATGGACACATTTCTTCTAGAATAAATCTCCAGCATGTGAAAACTGGAGGTCAAACACCCTGTTAATATCAGTGAGCAGAGCATTAAACCAACTGATCAGACTTGAGAACTGGAATCTTTGGTTTTCTGGGCTGAAACAGAGTCACTGCTCCTGATTTTAATAGGATGCTGAGAAACAAAATGTTGCCTTCAGACGGACGATGTTTTTTTTTGTCAGGACAGAAAACAGGACACGGCTGAGGAAGACAAGCCGTCCAGTCGGTGAAGGATCCGTCTCTTTGTTGGATTGAACCTTTCTTCTCTCCACTCGGCGTGGACAAACTTGTTGTGAATGAAAAACGCCGCCTCTTCAGCCTCACAGGGAACAAACTCACGCACTTTGTTCCCTTTCAAGCGAGTCCAACACCTCCATGAATCTGAGATGCTGTATTTAACCAACGTACATGCACCTGGAATCCAATAATCAATAATCAATAATCAATCAGTGTCATCAGTGCTGACAGTCTACCTCATATTGATTGATCATATTGAGGCACTTTGTGTTGTTTCCAGGTGATTCTGCAGTTAACAGAGGGGATGTTTGCACTTTACGTTTCTTG
>OMLB01060683.1:0-10543 GCA_900302555.1 Myripristis jacobus
TAATTTCATAAGTGTTATCAATTCAACTCATAATTCAAACCAGAATATTTTATGTTAATCTCTCATAATTAATCAGGTAAATAATAATAGTAAACCAGATAAAATAAAACATTCATCAAAACACAAATCAAGCATTTGGCTCCAACACTCGCGGTGTCACGGTTTCTACACAACAGTACTACCGTGGATTTCTAAACTACCACTGAACGCAGTGCCAGTTTCCACTGTGTAGCGGCCTGACGCTACTCTCACTACAGCTCTGCGCCAAGGAGGGCGCAGAGTGAGGCTTTATCAACTATAGCCTAATAGGCCTACAAATTCTACATCTCGGAGGTGTCAAAAGCATCATTCAGTGTCATTTAAGTCGGACCGGCTGACACAGCTGCTCCTGTGACGCTGGCTGGTTAGAAATATGTGTGTGCATTTGTCAAATTACTCGCCACGTGTGTTTGTTTACATTAGAACAGCTGTAGTGAGAACGGGAGCCGGGGAGGAGTAGGCCGCCACACAGTGGAAACTGGCACTGCGTTCAGTGGTAGTTTAGAAATCCACGATAGTACTGTTGTGTAGGAACTGTGACACCGCGAGTACTGTGCAGCACAATGTTTAAATCACGGCCCTACATTGTATACGCCTCTCTGTAACTCACTCATTAGCTACTCTGCTCAAGCCGTGACTAGCAGAGACAACCATGCTAATCAGCGTGCTTGCAGCAGCAGGACTTTTTAATTCATTATTATATGTTGTTGTTGTTGTTGTTGCTGTGAATGTACGGCAGGCTGTAGCCTACGATATTTAGCGCAATTCATTACTTATAGGAACGTTCCGAGAGCAACAGGCTATCAACTTACCTCCAGGCAGCACAGCACAAAAGAAGTGGGTGTAATGCGGAAGGCGTAGCTGGCGCAGGAGCCAGGTCAAACCAACCAATAGAAACTCTTCTCTCATCCACCAGCATCGGCCATTAAGTGTGGTTAAATTCGCAAGCAAAACTTTTGAAGTTGCAAGCAAAGAGGACTGATTTTCAAGCAAAGGTTTTTAACTTGAAAGCAAAATGGTCGTATATTTACTTACAAATACCAGTTTTGATTGAAGTTGAAGAAATATGCTCTCAATTCTTTTTTTTTTCAATTGCAACCTGTTCTGTTTCGATCACAAAATTTTTTTTTTTTTTGATTGGTCTCAAATCTCTTTTTTGCTTTCAAATCTATTTTATTTGATTGAATAATAAAGAAACAAAATTCTCTCCATATGTGAATGTTGCCTGATATTGGTTTGCATATTACTATATTTTGATATCCAAGATCCCCATATCCCACTATCTAGTCTCATATCACGATATCAGAATAATATCGATACATTGCCCAGCCCTTTCACTGTGTCACTGTTCTGCCTTTTCACCAAAAAAGTTCTGCCTCTCAAACTGGTTTGGTTCAAGAATCTTGAACCAAACTAAGGAACCGGCCCATGTTACTGCCAGTTTTTGGAGTGGAGTGGTTACATCATCGATAGTGGGCGTGGCACAACAGAAGTAAACACTATTGTCATGGTGACTCCACCTGCCTGCTGTCACCTGCAGCACAGAACCCAACCCCTCACACCTGCTGGAAAAGTTAACCTTCATAATCTGAGTGTGAGAGGGATCAGATTGAGATTAATAAACTGTAAATTGTGCTGGTGCCTCAGCCTTAGGTGTGCTGACTGTGTCCTGGAGAAATGAGGATGTGACGGGGAAACCACAGCTGCTGCACACAGACAGGCAAATGTAAAATGTTTTTTATTTGCAGAGGTGGAGGCAAGTGTGAGGGACTCTCTGTTTGGTGTTGGCAAAGGCATTTTTAACTCAACCACAAAGTTTTCTTGGTTGTCATCCGCATTTGTCGGTCCCACTATTTTCTGGTTCCAGCTGAGAACCAACTTTTCTGTGTGGAACCAGTCTATATTTAGGGGAAAATTTCAACATTTGTTGTGCAAACCATAATGGAGCCAGTTCTTTGGTTGGAAAATGTGTGTGAGCGGTGGAGATCAACAACAACATGCAGTGACGCTGACAAATCCTCCAATTTGCTGCTACACACAAACACATCATTCCAATCTCTTTGCTTTTTTTAGTTAAATTGATTTGTCCACTCTGCAAACAGACACTTAGGATTTGAAATGAACTCTGTCTGTCTGTTTGTGTCATTATGACAAAAAAAAAAAAAACTAAACCAAAAAAACTAGCACATCATGGAAGAAATCTCAGATCAGTCCACCAGATTTCATGTAAATCTGTTTCTAGGTTTTGCAAAATCCTGCTGACAGAATAAATGACACATTGAAAACAAAACCTGTTTGATGGAGGAACTACACATGGAGCCTGGAAGTATCAGAGATCAAAAGAGGCGAAAAGAACTGTGAGCTTCCTGGATGCTGAGAAAAACATTTTATCAGGATCATTTCAGATCAAAATCAAAATCGAGTTACAGTCCAGTTGACCTCGACTCAACTATGTGGACAACTATGACCTTTCTTGTACAAACATTTGATTTAGGAAATTTTAGAGGAGTATTTTTTTTTCTAAATTGTTCTGTTGTTGGGAATGATATACTTAATATTGCAATATTCTGATGGGACAATATTGCAGCATTAAATTTTTGAATATTGGCAAAGCCTGGCCCAAAACAAGTTGACATATTTGTTTCTGATTGGCCCTGATGAGGAGCACCACATATTTTTGTCACCTTGCTTATTTTGTTTTCCTTCCATCCCTGCAGAAGCGTCGATCTGAGCATGCCGTCCTGATCCAACATGGCCGACTCGACCAACAGCAGCCTGGCTGATACCTCGGCGGACTCCCTGCTGGCCGGCTACGACCTGGACTACGAGGTTCCCGTGGACGAGATCCCTGACACAACACAGGGCCACGCCTTCTTCGTGGCCACCATCGTGATCGCTGTGGTGCTGGTGGGCATCATGCTGGTGTGCGGCGTCGGGAACTGCCTGTTCATCACCAGCCTGGCCCGCTACAAGCAGCTGCGCAACCTCACCAGCCTGTTGATCGCCAACCTGGCCGTGTCGGACATCCTGGTGGCCGTGGTGTGCTGCCCCTTCCTGCTGGACTACTACGTGGTGAAGCAACTGTCCTGGGATCACGGCCTGCTGCTCTGTGCCGCCACTAACTACCTGCGCACTGTCTCCCTCTACGTGTCCACCAACGCCCTGCTGGCCATCGCCGTCGACCGGTGCGTCCTCCTCCTCGCAAAACACAGTACAGTCACCAAAATAAAGGCCAGGTCGCTGTATGGCTCTGTGTCAATGTGCCTCCTTGCCTTTGGTTCCTGCACACCCTGCTGCAGTAGCTCCATACACCACTCCAGATGTGACCAAGACGTAAGACCACTAAAACTCACTCATGTGAACAGACAGGCAGGGGTGGATCTACCGTGGTGGCCTGGGCTGGCAGCTGCCCCCCTAAAAAGAGGCCTTGCAACCCCAGCTGTCACCCCAGTTTGGGAAATCTAAAAGAAAAAAAATGTTATCTCTCTGTCTGCCACCCTGTAAAATTTCACCCTTTAGTCCCCCACCATGAATATTTCTCTAGATCTGCCCCTGCTCACGAGCGACCGCCAGGCACTCTAAACACCTTCTCATTTAATGTTTTTTCTTTATTTTCATGACAATTTACATTGTAGATTCTCACTGAAGGCATCAAAACTACGAATGAACATATATGGAATCATGTAGTAAACAAAAAAATGTGAAATAACTCAAAACATGTTTTATATTTGAGATTCTTCAAAATAGCCACCCTTTGCTTTGATTACTGCTTTTCACACTCTTGGCATTCTCACGATGAGCTTCATGAGGTAGTCACCTGAAATGGTTTCCAACAGTCTTGAAGGAGTTCCCAGAGATGCTGACCACTTGTTGGCCCTTTTGCCTTCACTCTGCGGTCCATCTCATCCCAAACCATCTGGATTGGGTTTAGGTCAGGTGACTGTGGAGGCCAGGTCATCTGGCGCAGCACTCCATCACTCTCCTTCTTGGTCAGATAGCCCTTACACAGCCTGGAGGTGTGTTTGGGGTCATTGTCCTGTTGAAAAATAAATGATGGTCCAACTAAATGGGTTGGACCGGGTCCCAAACTGGATGGGATGGCATGTCTCTGCAGGATGCTGTGGTAGCCATGCTGGTTCAGTGTGCCTTCAATTTTGAATAAATCCCCAACAGTGTCACCAGCAAAGCACCCCCACACCATCACACAGTGGGAACCAGGCATGTGGAATCCATCCGTTCACCTTTTCTGCGCCGCACAAAGACACAACGGGTAGAACCAAAGATCTCAAATATGGACTCATGAGACCAAAGCACAGATTTCCACTGGTCTAATGTCCATTCCTTGTGTTTCTTGGCCCAAAAAAATCTCTTCTGCTTGTTGCTTTTCCTTAGTAGTGGTTTCTTAGCAGCTATTTGACCATAAAGGCCTGATTCGTGCAGTCTCATCTGCACAGTTGATGTAGAGATGTGTCTGCCACTAGAACTCTGTGTGGCATTTATCTGGGCTCTAATCTGAGGTGCTGTTAACTTGCGATTTCTGAGGCTGGTGACTCGGATAAACTTATCCTCAGCAGCAGGGGTGACTCTTGGTCTTCCTTTCCTGGATGCAATGGTTTTTGCGTCTGCACTCGGGGACACATTCAAAGTTTTTGCAATTTTACGGACTGACTGATCTTCAGTTCTTAAAGTAATGATGGACTGTCATTTCTCTTGCCTTAGCTGATTGGTTCTTGCCATAATATGAATTCTAACAGTTGTCAAATAGGGCTGTCAGCTGTGTACCAACCTGACTTCTGCACAACACAACTGATGGTTCCAACCCCATTAAGAAGGCAAGAAATTCCACAAATGAACTCTGACAAGGCACACCTGTGAAGTGAAAACCATTTCAGGTGACTACATCATGAAGCTTATTGAGAGAAGGCCAAGGGTTTGCAGCGCTGTCAACAAAGCAAAGGGTGGCTACTTTGAGGAATCTGAAATATAAAACCACAATGTCCACAATGTCGAAAGTAGTGAAAATAAAGAAAAAATATTGAATGAGAAGGTGTGTCCAAACTTTTGACTGGTAGTGTATATAAATATTTCAAGAGATGACTTAGACTAAAACTAAAATTTAAATAGCTGTCAGAATAACAGTGCTTTCATCCTTTATCTCCTTGTGTGAAATGGTTGTTAGGGCCTTGTACCTGAACTGAGAAAAAGAAAAATGTAACCAGATAAGAATAGTCTTGTTTCAGCTCTGTCCTTGTCGGAAAAAAGTCCACAAGCGGAAATCAGTCTGCCTGCTCTGTTTGACAAGTTCCCGAGTAAGACACCGAAAGCAGTTTCTCCAATAAGAGATGAGACTAATAAAAAGTGAAGTAAAAGTAGGAGAATTTTTTTTCACTCAAGAGCCTTCCTGTGAACTTCCTCAAGCTTCCTCTGAGGTAACTTCTTAAGATTGATTCGAGGAATGTTTTTTTTTTGTGAATCTGGATGAAAATGTGTCTTTCACTCTCATATGGGATACATAGTGAGAGGAATTAGAAATAGTTTTAAGTTGCAGCATCCAGCATCCTGCAGCCTTACTTTGCTATGTGTGGATCACAGCACAGTTCATACTTGTGTTGTCTTGTGTACCAGTACTGAGGTTTAAATGAGTTTGAACAAGGATAGAGGCTGTAATATGTGTTGCAGTGGGTGAGGAGGAATGGGAAGCTGCAGCAGCGTGTGTGTTAACTTGTGTATTATCCCTCATCTTCACGCTATTATGAGCCGACTGTAATGAAGTGTATTTCCTTTTGTACTGTGAGACGCTGAAACTGATGGGAATAAGTGGGGGTATTTACCTGGGGAGAGATTCAACTAAACTGAAACTGCAGTGAGCCGGAGGGTTTTCTTTTTGTTTTTTTTTTCTCCTGCATTTTCGTCATATTTCCAAACACACCTACGGATTCTCCTTCAAAACTCCCCGTGACTACCCTCATCTCCTCCCTTTCTCATTTTGGCTTTTGCTTTCATTAATCTTTTCTCACGCTGCTCTATTACCTTGTTGTATTCCACCTGTGAATTAGTCTCCTTGACTGTTTAGCTGCAGCATGATGTATTGTGACATTTTCCAATGAGCCATTCTTCATAGCCCAGCCCTGCTCCTGCTTCCCCTTCTTCTGAGTCCCGTAGCTGCTGTTATTTCATTTCCTCCATCATCCACTTTTATGTGGCTGAGGAAAATAATCATAGTAATAGCAACGCTGAATATTTTTAGCCAAGGGCATCGTCCACTGGTGATGTTTGTACATAAGCTGCCCTGGCATTTAATAGCTATTGTAATGAGAAAAAGAAATGTTGCCAGATAAGAATAGTCGTGTTTCAGCTCTGTCCTTGATGACAAAGTTTAAAAGTGGAGACCACTCGGGCCTTTTTCTTCCTGTGAACTCACTGACGGCCAGCGAGCTTGCCAGAGGCATTTTGCAGTCCGAGAAAGTGATAGAATTTGCACCTTCCTCAAAAATCACAGCTTTCTCCAGCCAAAAAGGAACTTGCTGTACTTTTTTTTCCTCCCTTTGAATTTGTTGTGCTTCCTACCCCCGCCAACTCTCATAAAACTTCACTGCTATAACACATCTACCCCCAAGAGGAAAGGCCAAGCGCAAATAGATTATGGATTTTATACACGCCACGCTGTGCAGGGCCAGAAATTGGTACATTTCAAACTGCTGCTGGTCATAACCCTGTCTTTCATTGCTCTTCTACAACAGTCGCGGCAGAGTCACACAGTAGACAAAAAAAAAATAATAATAAGAGATAACAAAAGAGAGTGACAGGCAGACAGAAAGAGAGCATTAGCCTAAAGCCAAGGTCTTGGGAGGAAAAGAGCACGTGGTGGAGATGGGGAGAGATCGAGACAAAGTGGGAGGGAGAAAGAAAGCCCAGTTCGCAGCCCGTAGCTGTGGATTAGCCGATGGCCGCAGGAGTCAATCAGTCTTCTTGCTCCTCTCATGTCTGGGCAGGCAGAGGAATAGCAGGGTTGTCTACCTGCCAGGCGAGGTCGAATGACTCAAAACAAGGGAAGAGGTTAGGGGCGATGCTGCGCCGCACAATTCTTCTCCATCACGCATGTCTCGCTGCAGCTCACCCTTTCTCAAACATTGCGCTCACCAGTTGCACGAAAGTATCAGAAACACCTGCTCTGTCCATGAGACACACGCAGGGGTCACAATCCTCTCTTAAATAAGATCTGCTTGCTGATTACGCTGAGGTGATTTAGTGTAAAACATGACATGCCACGCTTTCATATTTCGTATTAATGATGAAGTATACGCTCTGGCTTTCTTGTGTCAGTAAACAATATGCAAATCAGTATTCGCAAGACATGTTTTTTTGTTTTTGTTTTTTTTTTTTAAGACACACGATAGATCCTTTATTGGCCCCCTTCGAGGAAATTTGTTTTCGCAGACTGTACATGCACAGAAAATAGCACAGCAACACAGACGTGAGCCACAGGAGACGCACACAAACAATCGCAGATTCGGGGTCTAATTAAAGTGTCATAGTCGAAAGGGCAGCGATGGCAGAGGGCACAGCGCTCCTGCTGAGGCGCGCTCTTTTGCAGATCAGGGTTGTGTGTCTGACAGGAGTGGAGGGAAACATGGGGTAGGGGGGCAGCTGGGGTGACAGCGCTGCAAGTGATGGCTGTGTCAGTGATGGCCGGGAGGCTGGGAGAAGGGAGAGCGATGATCTCTGAGGCAGTGTGAGTTTGTTTGGAGGTTGTTTCTGACAGTGAGTCTCATGAAGTGACATATGAAACTGTAAAGTCTCAGTTATATTCTGTAGGAGAAACATCACACAATTCATTTTCTGTTGTTTCGACCTAATTTCAAACATCTTGTGAGATTAAAAAAAAAAAAACCACTGGGCTGCATGATTCATTGCATGTACTGATTGGTTGAGAACTCAGTGTTGGAGTGGAGAAGCTACCTGGTTACACCTCTTGTATATTTGTTATTGTTGTAGTCATGAATTTTGGGGAGAGGCAGACAAACCTGGCAGTATAAATGTCCAGGGCTGTCAGAGGACGTTTGACTTAAGAGCAGTGTTGAAGTCGTTGTTTTAAAAAAGTGAAGCATTACTTTACTTAGTGGAAAGTAACTTGTTACACTACTCATTACATCACTCATGTGCAACATCGCCTGAGATGCACTGTCACGTAACTTTAAACCTTCCATATGCCGGCATATCAGCACAAATTCCCCTCCTGGTATGAAGGACATACACAAGTTATTTCTTTTATGCGCTTTAATTTTTATCCCAGTGTTGCCTCGTGGTTCCTCACACCCCAGTGTTTCACTATTTCATCTACTGCTTTCAAAATATCAACTTTCAAAATACAATAAAGAAAAAAAAGGTGGCTATTTTAAAGTCAGCATTCTGGGAGCATGAAAGTTTTTTGCCTAAAAGACGTGTTGCACATATGAGAGGCACATATGATATTGCATGTAAACATGATTGTGCACACACCCATTTTAGGCTCATCTCTGATAATAAGTCAGAGAAAAAGTGTCCAGTCTTGTTTCCCATAGATTATGAGTGAGCAGCGTGTGAAGGATCATGTAGTCTGTTCTCTTTTCTCCAGCAGATCAAAAGTGTGTCAAGTCAATCATCATCATCACATCATTATCTCCATCTCCAGCATTTGTTCAAATAATTAAATTATTACCAAGAGGGATTATATTTTACATCTGCCACTGAGCAGAGTCCGTTTTGGAGTGGGACACTGCTGGAGCCAATTAAACAATCAAACCTCATCGCGCTTGCTAATTAGAATAATTCATGCTCTGAAACTAACTTGTCAAAATCATGTGCCCTCATGTCCGAGTTCATTTTAGCTCATGACTGCCTTTTTCTTCTTCTGAAAATAATATAACAACGGGTATCTAATTTACCCACAAAGCATGTCACCTAAAAACGAAGTTAGCTCATGAAACCTTCAAAAAAACGTAATTAATCCCTAAACAGTGAAGATCTGTGAAAAACAGTAACGTTACAGCAAAAAAAATAAATAAATAAATAAAAAAAGCCAGGGATTTCCTAATGCATTCATCACATATCACATGATATCATAAATTGTACCAACCATGCAAAGAGGACGATGTTTGGATGGCTCTGATTTGATTGGAGTGATGCAAAATCTACCCTGATATTTTTTTTTTTTTCCCAAAGTCACTCTGCAGTTCTCTTGCAGGCACAAAGTGATGGACAGGCCCTTTCAAAACCCAAGGTTGGCCACTCGTGTGGGGAAAATTAACTGTAATAAAGGCGAGGAGATAAGGATTGTGCGGCGGGAGATGCAACTCATCATTAGAAGAGTGTTTCTAATTATGCACATACTCAGTATAGAGTGCTGTATATTTTAAAGTGAAATTGTTTCTCTTAATCATCTGATAAAGAAGTAATTCCTACAAGCCGCCACCGCCACCGCCTGAAAAGGAAAAAAATAAATAAATAAGACGAATTTACGAATAATTACTCTTATTGGGCATGGAGTAATACTGCAGCAGTAATTTATTGGTGCATTCACTTCATGTATTAAATAGTGGGACTTAATAATAATGGCTCCATTTGTACTGTGGACGTAGAGCTAACATTTAGACTGGGGCTGTGAATGGAAATATGTCATTTAATTCTCATGGCATGCAGTCTCTACTTCTGTGATGAACTCCTGTAAACACTACGGCTGCTGTTTGATTATAAATGGTGTGTATTGTAATATACCAACCCTGCAAAAATTCATATTCAGTCATAAAATCCTGTGTTTCTTAAAGGCAGCATGAGCAGGATTTGTTTTTGTAATCACAGCATTCAGAGTTGGCCGCTCCTCCCTGGCTGAGCAAACCACCAAAAGTAAGTTTTTGTTTCCTAGGATGGCGACGGAATGAAACGCCCACCCAGAATGTAACGTCACCATCCAACAAAAAACAAGCCGACACTGTGTGGGTCTTCATCGTCTTCCTCTCCCTCAGTCCTCAGTCCTCACTTGGCATTTCACCTCGCTAGATTTCCTTTTTTTCCTGCAGTCCATGATTTTCGCAGCTTCCTATTGAGTGGTGAAGTCCCACCCCTTCCGGTGGACCCCCATGGGACCTTTCGGAGCGAAAAAATTGCATGGTGTTCAATGGACAGAAAATTATTATTTTCTGATCCCCCCGTCACCATGCCATGGATAACACAAATGTTGTTTATAGGCTTAAATAACAATTTTTCATGTCAAGGGTTTGACCGTTTATTGCGCCATTGTTCAGTTAAATGCTGTTGAGAAAACACAATTAGAAAGACTACATGCTGTGTCGTGTATGTGGCGTCACATCATCGCCCTTTCCCTCCCTTTCTTCTCCATTCATATTCAAGTCAAGCTGCCGGTGTGTTTTGTTCCCGATTGTCCGCGTCTCCGAGGGTCGACGGAGCGCCAGGCCGGGCGGGGGGCAAGCGGACCCCGCCGTCGGGCGAGCGGACCCCGCGGGAGGGC
>OMLB01060691.1:0-11418 GCA_900302555.1 Myripristis jacobus
CCATAAGGGGCCGAATCAAGTCTGACAGTTCCTGAATCCCAGTACCGGGCGTCGGGTTCTGCCACTTGGTTTCATGGTTTCATGCTAACTTTGTGCCATACCATCTGTATATTTCATATTTTATATTTATTACCATCTGTATATTTCACATTTCACATCTCATATTCTTAGGTTAGTCTTTATTGTATATACTTAGTCTTTATTGTCTTCATTGTATATACTTAGTCTTTATTGTATATACTTCTTCTAAATTTTATTTTATGTTTCTATTGATGCTGCAAATCAACAATATGTGCCACAGCTTTGCAACTTGCAACTTTTGTACACTTAAACCGATTGCAGATTATCAAATCCAAAACTGTTAACCTATCTTCCCACAATTTTTGCTCAAATGTCACCAAACTTGCTACAGAGCATCTTCAGACTGTCCTACACAAACAATCCACACAGATTTTTGATTTATCAAAAATTGAGCCTACAGTGCATCAAAATGTTTGACTGTAAACAGTACTATAAACATACACTTGCAAATTCTTGCTAAATAAATCTTCAATGTTCATGAAAAAAATGGACAAAATTTTGGAATCATGGTAGATGATGTGTGGTAAATTGCAGAACTGTATCTCAAAAACTGAATTTTTGACAGCATTTTGAATTTTGCTCTCATGTGAACAATTGGAGTCAATGCAAGAATGGCATTTTTAAACATCAGTCAAATCAATCATTATTAAAAACAAATGATCAACATCTCCATGCTGTCTAGATGCAATATGTGTATTTTCAGATTTTTGTCCTAATAACTGAATTTTTGACAGCTGTTTGAAATCTGCCTTTCCATGCATGGCTGGCTGCTGTCCTGCATGTCAGTGATTGGCTCAGTCAGTTTGTGAAGCTACATGTGAAGTTTTAGCTCAGTGAGATAGAGGCCAGTCCTCGGTGTCGAAGACTGTGAGTTCAAGCCTCAGCTTGTGCAACATTCCCATGTGCCAAAACTCACCAAACTTTGCACAAAGGTCCAGTCCCATGCCAGATCATCATTATCAGATTTTTGTCTTGATGACTGATTTTTTTTTTCTACAGTGGTTTGAAATCTGCCTTTCCATGCATAGGCGGCTGCTGTCATGTGACTGGCTTAGTCAATTTGTGAAGCCTCACATGAAGGGACACTTGTCAATTAGCTCAGTGAGCTAAAGCGTTGTCCTTCATGCCAGAAACTGTGAGTTCAAGCCTCAACTGATGCAAAATGCACATTAAAATGTTACCTTTCTTTTCATCTTCCTATTCTCCACTTGTTGCTCAGAACTGCCTAAAATTGTCCGGCCCCAACCATTGCTGCACAGCAGCTGTAATTTCATTTAGTTGATGGTTTTATATAGATGTTTGTTTGCCTGTAATTCATCTGTGACTGAGCGATCTTGAGTTTATGTGGCTCTTTGTTCACTAATCAGAGAAGCATCGAACGCAGAGCCAAGCCAAACAAACACTCAATAAATCACCTTTACGGACCAAAGAGAAAAGCTCCTATCAAACTAGAGAAACCTCTCAGTTTGGACGGCCGGTGTGGTAGTGGGCGCTTCCTCATAGGCCACGCCCACCACTGTTTTTTCCAAAGTGTCCTCTGTCCAAAGTGTCCTCAGTGTGTAGCCGCCGTCACGCTGGTCGACACACAGCCACACATACTTCTGGTTGCACTTTTTATCACAGATTCTGTGCAAGTGATCATTTGTTTTTCTGTTCATCTCCTAATATGTTAAGAAAATGATTGTTTACAACAAAATGTTGTACAAGAATGTTGTACAAAAAGAGAATGGGTTTCAAATATAAAATGTCCTGTTTTCACTGTTTTTATGACACAGTTTTCATATAACTACTCTGCATCTCGCAGCAGCACTGTGCGTCTTATTTGCTGCAAAGCTGCCAGGGCTTATTAAAGTGAACATCCAGGCCTCCAGCTGCTCCTAGTCTGGGTTCAGGCGGGGTTCTTCATACAGGAAGCAGGAACTGAGCATCAACTGGGATTTGAACCTGTGGCATCGACAGAGCAGAAATATACTGCATGAAACCTCTTGTTCCCACTCCAAATCATGTCTGAAGGAAAATACAGTAGAGAGGCAAAATCTCCACTGTATGAAGTCATTTAGTCCAATATTCTGTGCTCAAATATTGATTTTCTTCAGTGAAGGTAAAAAAAAAGATTTATTTATTTATTCATTCATTTATATATTTATTTTTGCTGTGTAGAGGGCTTTGGGTGATTTTGAAAGGTTGTGCAGCTGACATGCATTATTATGAATATCCATTTTAGAAAAGAAATTAAATTAAATTGAAATTGCATGAAAGATATCATTCAGTCTTTTTAAAATCCAAACTTGGATCCAGTGTGCAAGATCTGATCATTTTATCATCTAAGTCCTAATGCTGCCTACCATCTACAGTTTTAATTTTGAGCCATAAAATCTTGCCATAAAAACAAGCACCCCACTTTTAAAATGATGTTGGGGTTGAAACTCTTTATGTTTATTTGATCTCAGCAGATTTCTGAGCTTCAGATGTGAGTCTGACCTGCAGCGCTGATTACAGATCAGCCTCCCAGCTCTCACTTTAGGCTTTGCTGTGAAAATTAAAAAGCTGACATTATATCAGCGTCTAAAGACGTCTTCATCCCCTCCTCAAACTGCCCTCAGGCTGCGGTTCACCTCTACCTGCTGGACAGGAGAACCACATGCCTGTAATACTGACAATTTCCTGACAGCTTCTCATAAACTGCCCTTCCTGTCTCTCTCCATCTCCCCGTCTCTCGATCCAATGATCAACTCATCCATCCATTTTCTGCCTCCCAGTATCTCCTCTCCTCTCTGTCTCTCTTCACTGGTTTACATTCCTTCCCCTTCTCTCTTGGCATTGTTGCTGAAAACCCCTCCGGTTAATTTAGCAGGAATGTCAGCAGAGAATGGCGGAAATACCGAGTCATTTTATCGACAGCATGTCCGTACCTGTGAGGGGTAAAAACGGGAATTCCAGTAAACATGAACCTGCTGAGGCCAGAATAACATTACACACCCGTTGTAGGACATCTCAGACCTTCCGAGCCAATGAATCCCATCATCAAGCCTCAAAACAGTGCACATACTTTAGGATGAGCCACTGCCATGAGTCAGGAACTGCGTAGCTTCATGCGGGGCAGACTTCCAGCTGGAGATGAAAAAACACTCACAGATTTAGCTTCACGGAACCAGAGCCTGCAAAGCACAAAGCCAAATGAGTATTTAGCATAGATCAGTAGTTTCCACATTTGCTGAAATGAGGCTGTCTTCCACCAAAAAATAAACCTACAGCTCATGGAGATGGATGCTCACCTCGCAGCAGACCCTGAGATCTAACTACGAGCTTTTTAACTGCAGAAACTTTAAGAGACGCTATTGGAGCTGGAATTAACGCGGCTTCTCGCACCAGACTTGCCCTCCGATCTTCGTTTTAAAGTGTACTCATTCCACTTACAAAGCCTCGTTATTTTTCGTCACTACCTCCCCGAGTCGCAAGTAATTTAAGCGCCTGGTCTCAATCCTGACCCATCAAATGTAGCTGCTTGGGCAGGAGGAGAGCATCCTTGAGTGTCTGAATTTGACGCTCCGGGATGTGGACCATTTAGATTTTATGCAAATGAGGGTTTTGCAAAATCAGAGTAAGGCCCGTGAGCAACCTTCCAACTAAATTTCATGCAAATACATCTTGAAAATTTACAGACATCGTGTTGATGGATGGACAGACAGGGGTGACTACACAACCCCCGTTTTGCAGAGGACTGAAAATCGTTCCAGTATTTTTTATTATTGTTTTTTAGATTTGAAATCATTGACAGCGTGGCTCAGGAGGTGGGAATCGGAGGGTTGCTGGTTTGATCCTGGCTCCTCTATAGAGCATGTTGAACTGTCTTTGAGCACAATGCTGAACCCCAACCCATGAAGGACAGCTTTGCATCATTCATGGTAGGCTCTGCCTCCAGTGTGTCTGTGTGTGTGTGAATGTGAGGCAAACACTGTAAAATGCATTGAGAGATCAGTTGACTAGAGAAGCACTAAAGAAGTGCAGTCCATTTACCAGTGTGTTACAGAGAGACAAAACCTGTGAGGACCAAAAGAAGGCCAAAAACGAACATTTAAAATGTTGCACTTTACTTGAAATAGTGTTTGTGAACCATCAATAATACAACGTATCATCATGCAAAATGCTGCATAAACAAAACTCCTTTCTCATTGGGTTTTTGGCTCGAGAACGCGGCTTTGTGGCCTTCACACTTGAGCACTGTGCTCTATTGTTTTGTTCCAAAACAGAGTTCAGGCCAGAAGTGACTTTTGGGAGCCAGAGATCTGAGCACCTGGCCAATTAATTGTTGAGCTATTGGTATTGATCTGCAAACCTGTCAACCCCACAAAGGTCCACAATGACTTTGGCGCAGTAAACAAGTGCTTAATGCCCCTTTGAAAACAGTTTGTAAATTCAAGTCCTTCAGTCAAAGTCTTTAACTAAAGCTCCAATAGCACAAAATGAGTAAAAATATTTAATTGCAGGCTCAAGTGGCTAAAAAAAAAACGTGCGGCCGGCGTCACGTGTGGCTCACAGCCCAGCGCCGGTCAAACATTAATGGAGGCCGAGTCACATCCGCTGCCTGACTGGAGCAAAAAGATGCAATGAGGATGCAAAGAGGGGAAGCCACCCATTCAGTGCTCACTCACAACAACAAACCCGGCACTCCCCGACGTTCTACAATGACGGCTGAATTTTTTCAAACTCCTGCCTGTGATCTTTGGAAGACACTGATTACCAGTGTTTTTCCGAGGTGGAAGTAACTAATTACATTTACTCATGTTACTGTAACTGAGTAGCTATTTTTTTGTGGACTTGTACTTTTTTGGTATTTTTTTAAGTCAGTAATTTGACTTTTACTAATCAGATCCATCACAGAGAACTACTGATAAATAACAGATTGTGGAGCCTTTCACAATAAAAGCTCAGTCTGCAAAGATGAGTAGAGGAACCTGCTTCTACTTTGTTGATTCTACTTTTTGTCATTTTCCAAATTTCACAATAAAAGTGGGGACCAGTTAGACTCACCTGGTAAAATGTAGAATAAGTGTGGGAAATAAAGGAGAAAAATATCAGTGATTTGGCCTGACAAAGAGACAAACTGGATGGAAAAGTAAGGAAGAAAAGGAAAGGAAAGGAATGGAAATGTAAGGAATAAAGGAATGGCTTTGCTTTAATTTTTATTTCACAGGTGAACAGATCAAATTATATTGTTTCTATTACAATTTTGGGCCATGACAGAAAAAAGTATGACTCTGTCTTTGTTGTTTTTATACAGTTGGCTCTCTGACAACAACAACAAAGATTTATGGCTGACTGAGCCGTGAAATCATGAGTCACTGACCAAAACTGTGTGCACATCGGGGCAAATTTGTGAGAGGAAATAAGGTGTGTGTGTGTGTGTGTGTGTATGTGAGTGTGTGAGTACATTTAGGAATTTAGGGAGGCGAAAAGATGATTCAGCAGCCATTCAGAAGAAAAAATGACACACTTCACTGGTCAAACTTGCCTGGAGGGCGTGAGACTTTGCCAGTCACACCCTGAAGAAATCACTGGCAGCCGAGCAAAGCTTTTTTTTTTTCTTCCTATATTGAAGCAACACCAAAAACAGCTGAAATGGAAATTATTTTATTAGCAATGATTTACTGACTCCAAATATGTGCGCTCAACCCGCAGGTTGTAAAGACGTTATAAACACACCTGTCAGCTTTTTATTAGTTATACAACCTGATGCAAGAATCAGGCCGACCTCGCTGACAAAGCTGCGCCTGATTGGCTGGTTGTCTCTAAACCGCAGCAGCCTATAGGACAGGTGATGCTGAGATGAATTTCTGTGGTTTATGAATGGATGAGGCTTGTGCCGCATGAGGACAAACTCATAAGTCTCATTTAACTTTTTATTTTTTGTTGTTTTTTCACATGCCCTCATTGAAATCTGCCTGACAAACAATTCAAAAGCCTGTTTTTCCAGCAGGTGTTTTCCACCAACCAGGAAGCTGCGTAATAGAATCAAAACCAATAAAAGCCGATTATTATTTTCTGCCAATCAGGACTGCAGTATCAAGAAATTATTATGGATTTCCCATGTTTTTAGGAGTCAGTTCACACTGATACAGGCTAAGAAAAATAACATAAATTTTGTTAGAAAGTGAATATTAAACAATAATCGGCTAATTAGGCCTAAATAAATAAATTATCTCTGCTGTAGAACACACATCTGTTGTTCACCTCTCCATTCATGTGTATTGTGTTTACAAAATTTTGGCGACTGCTTCCTTCCTTTTGGTTTAGTGAGAACTATGTTTAAGCTTCTTGGTAAGTTGCATCACTGGCTCATCAGTGTCCCAAAGGCTTTCGACTCGGTACCCGAACCAGCGCCTAAATCACAATTCTCACATGGAGTTTCACTATTTACTGACTTAAGAAGCGTCCTCTGAAAGCTTAAGGTCTGTTTGCTCTGGAGGAACAGCGCCCCCTTCTGCAACACAGCAGATTTTCCTGAGTGATCCCACCTGCTGACAAACAGTGGAGAACAAAGAGGAGCGCTTGAGAGAGGCTGATGGGTTATTATAATAATGTCTCATAAAGCATCCCAACTGGGAACCCCTAGTAGCTTGCAGGGGCTCTGTGGAAAGAATCGGGATTAAGCCCAGCACTCACCGGCGGCACAGCGCCGGTGTGTGTTGAGCGTACCCAACACAAACTGGAGGCGTCGCGCTGTAGAACGTTAACCAGCGTCCACTGGAAAAAAACAAAACTACATACCACGGAAAAAAGACAAAGCGACATGGGTAAGTTGCCTATTTTTTATTAATAACTTGGAATATAGTGTTTTGAAAGCAGCAGATCAACCAGCATTGTCTGACAGGCTACCATAACGTTATATCCAGTGATGGGCAGTAGCTTATTGATCAAGTAGTGTGGTTGTTTTGGTTCAGGTCGTATAGTTCAGGAAATAAATTTCTCAATCTCAACAATCAATCGCTCCTCATCCATTGTTAACGACAGAGGGCAACACAGAGCAAAAAGGCGGGAAAATACAGGAAAGTGCCACAGAAGCAGAGAAGAAGAGCAGCTACGGAAGCTGGGATGGACATCTGGAAGGGAGAAAATACGCTTTTTCAGGCGTGGCGACACTGGAAATAGGACAGTAGCGTGAAAGGTAGCGGCGCAGCGCGTTGACGTGCGTCTAGCCACCGCCGGTGTGTGGACATAGATAGAAAATAATGGGGGTGGCTGTTTGACGCGCGTCGTACGCCACCGGTGTGTGTTGGGCTTTAGCATTTGGAGCATCCAGCCAGTATCCAGCACTCAGTATATCACATTTTTCAAAATGGGTGAACTATCCCTTTAAAAGAAAACAAAAGTGTTCCATGTCAGCCTTCAGCTACTTTATGTGTCAAGGCGTAAATACACTGGTGATGCTTTAATATGCTCTTTTGCACTGTTAAATGAAAGCCACAGCTGTTTTTCTGATTTGGTAATAAGAAAGAAGTAGTGTGGCATGGCTTAGCAACTTTAAAGCCAGGCTATTGGATTACAGCTGGGCCCATTTCCAGCTAGATTCAGTGCTAACAGTAATCTGTAATGACAGGAAACAGTGATGCTTGTGTTCGCACCCAGAAGATCATCCCTAGAGAGAGAGAGATGGGGAGAGAGAAAGAAGAGGGTACAGAGAGAAAGGAGGAGGTGGAGAGAGAGCAAATATTAACTCATATCCTTGCCCCTCCAACCATACCGCCAGCTGTAGGTCAGGAGTATGTGACTGTGTTGGCGGTGCAGAAGCAGTGTTTCGGCTCATCACAGCCTGGGCCCGGGGTTTATTTTGGCAGGGTAGTGCCAAAAAACTGCAAACAAGCCTTTGCCTCACTGTAATAATTGGCTGGGTTCACGCATCGAGTCCTGCCACAAGGGTTTTGATATCATGAAACATATTCATCTGATCCAAAGGTCTCATTAGAATCAATTCAGGTTAAAGGCATGTATTTTTCAACCATACCCCCTTGTGTTCAGCTGTTTTCCTCAGCTGCCATTTCCAACGACTGTGGGCTCCTTGAGGAGACTTCAGCTGACCTGAGTGCAAAGAGTGAGGAGAGGTTTAACCACGTAATGACCGCTCTGCAGTGGATTAATGAACCTCTGAGTGACATGCTGAAGGACCTCGACCCCTGCGACCAGGCAGGAGTAGACCACATACTCAGGTACTGAATGTTGGAAACTTTTTCCAGTCACTGAGGACGTTTTAGTTGCTGAAGGCCTATTGAAGTGAAAGAAGGTCTTGAGCACCCTGTGTGATCAGCCATGGATTTTAGAGATTCAAATAGTGCTGCTTAGACAGTTTTGTCAACTTTTGTAATTAGGAGAATAAAACAAAGAATTATTTCTACTTATGCACAATATGAGATATATTTTACAGGTTTATACTGTACCTCAATCTAACGGTGATTATATATTCACAGTGACCCAGGGGTGTTCTTAGAAATGCCCGGGATAAGAGGCTTATCCCTTGTAGGGTGGTACAGGGCATTGTGCCCCAGGGCAAATTTTTAGAATTTCATGCATTAAACTATAAACAAGGAAATCAACCTAAAATTTTGGGGAAGAAAAAACAAAATACAACTTAAAAAAAAAGGACCATCCCAGTGGTGAATGTTTGGCTTGATTACTACAATTTACCCATTTTTTAAATAGCAAACAAACCATTTTGTGAATCATATGGCGGTACTACAAATTCCACAACATACAATCAAAATCCCACAATATTTAAATCTATTTAAATTTTAATTCATAAACCACACAACTGATAACTGGCTGGGTAAAGTTTCATTTCAACATTTCCCCGGGGACTATTTTCTAGTGGAGAGGCTGTTTCAATCTGCCCAATTTCAAGTAATCAAAACACAACTTTGCTTCTGCTTTTAGGAAAATAAAGTGGACAACTTAACTATGGTGATGGAATACTGGTGTGAAGAAATTAGTTAGATTAGAGGAAACATGAAGTTTATGTGTTTTGTAGATATTACACTTATGCAGAATCACTGGTATGGTCCTTTAAAATAACTGGGTGCAAAGTCTGTCTTGGCCAGTTTTAGAGGATATAAAACACTAGTGATGCAAGATGGAAATTCTGAGTTCAGAGTTCTCGTGAATGCAGCATTAGCAGTTAGCAGCAGCAAAACTGTGTGGCTCTACTCATGGAAATGCTAAATGAATTTGTTGGAAAGCACAGTTTGCAACCATTTTTGGGGTGGATCATTTCAGGACATATTTGCTTTTTTCACTGACATTTCTAATGGTTTTAAGGCCAAAATTGGGTGTCTTGGATGACTGTTTTGAAGGCAACGCAGTTGTCTTAAGTTTAGCCGTAGACTCACAAGAATGACCTAAAAGCTTGCTTGAGTGACTCACAAAGCTTGAGTGATGCAGAGAGTAGAGGTTTCTTACTGCTAACAGTGACACAAGAAGAGAAACAGTATGTACTGGTTATGGTTAACAAACATGTACACAGACAAAAAGATCAGGACTTGACTAAATAAATCAGGGTCTTAAGCCCCTAAAGCCGCTCCCCCTCTGGACACCTATGTGAACTGTGTCAAATCCCTGATAAAAGTCCCTGCACACAGCGGTGTAAGCCCATATATTGCGACTCGTTTACCCCCTGCATCGGTCAAGTTGCCACCCTGACACTTGTCACTCATTAAAATCTGTCTTGAGGCAGCAGTAATCAGCTTAAAGTCGTCTGTAGGCGATTAAAGACGCAGTGAACACAATCTGCAGTAATAAAAACAAACAAACCAAACCAAAAAACAACACTGATGTTCACCATGCTCTTAAAGGGCCATAACAGTGACTATGACAGTGATGGAACAGTGATAGGAACAGTGACATTGGAGTTCTAAAATACAACTATTTGCTTTGGGTAAAGACAGGCAAAAATGTGTATTTTGTAATGTCAATGTTTTGTAGCTATTAGGCTTAAACATGCAAAATCACCTTTAAATGTTTATCTTTGCTGCTCTCTTGTTACAACTTTGTTACTATGATTGCATATTATTGCTCCGTGTTCCACCATCACTGAAAAACATCTACAGAGAGAGCAAATGCCAGTAGACTGGCTAAGGAGCACTACTTCACAAATCAAAAAACAGGTGCTCTTTGGATCCAAGGACACATCATAAGACGATAAAAAAGAGAGAGAGGTTTGACCTGTACTTTGCTTTGTGATCAATAGGTCATAGCCAAAAAATACCAAGGCATTCTGCTTTGCAAAAATTAAAAAGCCTTTAATAAATGGGCTTAGTGCCTACGCGTCTCAACTCGCAGCTTTCTTCAGGGCATAAAAAAACAAGTGACAGCTCACAGATCTACCAAGGCTGGTGTCAGCTGCCAGGCAATCAGAGTAGCACTAGATAATTGACACAGGTGCAGTCAAGAAAGTGCATATTAAGCCCCATACTCAATGCTGTGAAAAAAAAAAAAATCACTTGAAATCCCCTCACACTCCCTACTGCAGTCATCTCTCTCTTCACGACAGGTAACCAACTTAAGTGAAGTACTGTACTGAGGAATCATCTATACTGTAAAATGCTATATGTATATATTTTTAATATGGGTATTTTTTATGCAATTATTGCCTTTTTTGTGAATATCCAATGCTATTGATATTTATGATGGATTTGCTAACCTTAAAGATGTCGATGCCTTGTTAGAATCTATGTAATTCTGTACACACCCACTTTCCTGATGGCCCTAAAGAAGACTGAGGGCTCTAGTTTCGCAGACCGGCGCAGCTGCGCGTTTGGCGCAGTTGCGCCAGGCGTGCTGGGTGTGGCCAAGTGGATTTTGCAAGTTTGGCACGCCGTGCGCCTTGGCGCAAGTGGTCCTCCTACCGGCGCAAGGGTGGAGAGAAGGCGTGGAGTGGGTTTGACACAGCTGATTCACTTTAAATCAATCAAATGAGCCAATGTTCCCGCCCTTAAATGCGGTGCGGGTGTGGCCAGGCGGATTTTGCAAGTTTGGCACGCCGTGCGCATGGCGCAAGTAATCCGCTGTTCCTCCTACCGGCACAAGGGAGGAGAGACGGCGTGGAGTGGGTTTGACACAGCCGATTCACTTTAACCAATCAAATGAGTCCGGAGACCGGCGCGGAGCGGAGACCGACGAGCAGTGCGCACACGTCACCAAAACCTCACAGGCAGGCTTCCGGAATGTCAGGCACATGAACAATGCAATAAATACCGACAAAAAACACTATTCAATGCTACGATCACAATCAGCACATACATATATCTCCATATCAACTGTCCCGTCACAACTGATGTCAGATCAAAGGAG